>ML421060.1:0-86679 GCA_005239525.1 Nicotiana knightiana | reverse complement strand
GTCAAGTTCTTGTAGATCAATCTTCTTCTCTTGATAGTGTAGAAAGATATCCAACCCTTATAACTGAGGGTCAGATTTCCCTTGTTCGTAGGGAATGCTTTTGGAAATCTGACTTTCCTGTCTATATTCCGAATAGTAATCAAAGAATAACATCTTACAAGATGGGATATTCTTTTGTTTATACGTATCCTTTCAATTTAGGGTTTAGACCCCCCATTGACCCAGTTATAATTAAGTTTTGCTATTTTTTCAATATCTGCTTAGGACAAGTTGGCTCGCTTGTGTGGCGAGTTGTTGCATGCCTTATGAGTTTGGCTTCTTTAGCCTCGGTTCCTTTTAACTTCAACCATCTTATTCACCTCTACTCTCCTACCTTATTTCGTGAAGGGGTTTTTACTCTGACTTCTAGAAGCAAAAGAGTACTGGTAACCCCTGGAGACGATAAAGATAGGGGCCGGTACCTCCGGTATGTTGCTGTACCCACTGCTGGTTTAGTGGGTGAAGAAAATATTCCCTTCCTTGAGAAGTGGAATCGCGCACGTGAGTATGCTTTAGCTCACATTTACTTCTTCTTGTTTTGGCTTGAGATGTTTTATTTAACACCATAACTGGGTTTTTTTTTCTCTCAGCAATCATGAATACTGTTGAGAATGTCTCCGGTATTCGTGATTGGGTAGAAAAATTGTTATCTGTTGCTCCTTTAGAAGAAAGATCTTGGAAATACCTCGCTGGGAGGTATGGTTGGAAAGTAAAGACCCACGGTAAGTGAAGCTCTTGTTCTTGCTTCTTTCCTTACTCGAGTCTCTTTTTTATTTTTTATTTTTTTTGGTCGTTTAACTTTTTTTTTCCCTTTTCAATAGGTTTATCTGCTCGTGGGGTGTCTTCTTCCTCTATCCCGAAGATGTCCTTGGCTCAAGCCCAAGAAATTATTGTTAGTTCATCTTCCTCGAAGAGGATGATTAGTGAGTCCCGTTCCATAGAAGAAGAGGAAGATGGTGCTTTAGTGCCCAGGACACGGAGAAGGTGAATGGTTTTAGATGATGAGCCTACTGCCTCAACCTTGCCTTCTGTGTCTGTGATTGATCCCCCTGTCTTTGATGATGTTTCACATTCCCCTATTCATGATGGTATTGATATTTCTCCTGACGACGTCCCTTTAGCTGTTGTCTTTCCTGCTTCTTTGAGAGAAGTTGTTTCGTCTATTCCTTTTGCTATCTCAACTTCTGCTGCTGCTTTGCCTGTAACTTCTTCAGCCCTTCAACTTTTCGTGCCTGCTTCTTTTCCCTTGGCTTCTCCAGCTCTTCAACCTTCCGTGCATGTTGCTGTTCCATCTCTGTCTGCTTCCATGCCTTCCGTTAGGGAAGTAGGGTCTTCCACTAGAGAGATGCGGCATGTGGTAATAGAGGTTCCAGCTGAGGAAAACCTTTTCAAGAAGACGGGTGATCCTGAAGTGTGGCTCAAGCCTTTGATAGGTCCCACTGAGAAAGTAAAGCTAGCTAGCCACGGTGCGCTTACATGGGCCAATGAGGTCGTGCACACCTTTTTGAAGGTATGGTGTAATTTATCCTCTTTCACTCTCGTATATGTAATTTACCATATCTGAGTGGTTTATTTCTTGTAGATTAACCTTATAGGCATGGAGCTTATGAAGAGGATTTTAAACGCAGACCAAGAGACAAGAGAGTTGCAAGCAGAAGTTGATAATTGGAAAGCACAGTATGATAGCCTAAGGATTGACATGGATGCTTTAGAATAGGAAAGGAGTACCTTGAAGGGGCGAATGAGACTTATGGCAGCAGAACTAGCAGTGGAGCGGGCTTCTTGTAGTCAAGCTGATAAAGATAAGAGTGTTTTGGAGTCTTCGTTCGCGGAGCAGCTGTCCCGTGCCTTAAAGGAGATTAGAGACTTGAAGAACTTGCTGGGGTAGAAGGAAGAATACTCAGGCGAGCTCGTGCAATCACTCACTCGTACTCAAGAAGATCTTCGTAGGGATTTAGACAAAGCTCAAACTTTAGAGGAGTCGATTGTTCAATTAAGGGCCGCTCATGAAGCTGCGGAGGCGGAAAAGGACGGGTTGAGAGCTGAGCTTCAAGTGTGGGAAAAAGATTATGAAGATTTGGAAGAGGTGGCTGCAGTCGATGTGAGCTGGGCGTATATGAATTCTCGCCTTGACACATTGATGGAAATGAGTCAAGAGGGTTTTGACCTTAGTGCTGAAATAGCCAAAACTAAGGAAGCCATGCAGAAGGCTCAACAGGGTCATAACCTCTCTTCACCTGAATGTGAGATTCCAGTCGCTCATGCCTCTTCATCCCTAGTTGCTCCCGCTCCTTCTGCCACTGAAGTCAACCCTTCTCTTGAAAAGAACTAGTTGGTTTATCCCTTTTTTCTTTTTCTGTGTATCAATTGGTGATTACCCCCATTCCCATCGGTGGTAAATTTGGATTTCCTTTAAGTCCGCAAATGACAACTTAGGGGCACCACAATGTAAATATAAAAATCTTATACAGATAAGTATAAGTTAATACTTAGTTTTAGCCGTTTTAATATATAAATGTTAGTTCGACTTTTGTTGAGTTTCTATTGCACTCTTTAAGTCTTTTGCATGCTTTATTTTTCGAGGTTTTAGTTTTACCTTCGAGTTTTGCATGTGGAATGCTTTAGACTACTCGTACCTTTTTTATAATAGGCACGGTGTCATATCAAATGTGTGCCTTTTTGTAATAGGCATAGTTTATGGAAGAGGGCCCTTTATAATTGACATGAAGAAGACGTCTCAACTTCATGATAATGCAATAGAGTGATAGGAATTTTACACATGTTTAAGAATGTTTCCAAGGAAAGTTTTTTATTTGAACTTCCATGACATTTTACATGTGTTTGGTTATCGTCTAAAACTCACGCATGCAACTGTTTTTTGATTAACAAATTTGATATACTCTTGTATTTCGTAACTGTTTTTCATAGGTAACAGTTTTTCGATATTAATACAAGGAAATAACTGTTTTTTACTAGTAACAATTTTTATAAATATTGAGGTTTTTACTCGCAACTGTTTTGGAAACAGTTTTCTAATAAGTACGAGGGAAATGTTTTCTTATTCGTAACTGTTTTTATTTGATAACAGTTTTTTGAACAAATACAAGGATTTAGATCTTTAATCCATAACTATTTTATTCGAGAGCAGTTTTTTGAATGAGTATATTGATGATGATCTTTTACCCCTAACTGCTTTTGTTACAACAGTTTTGAAAAGATGTACATTTCTTTTTCGTGACTAACATTTTGCCTTTCAACCTGAATATATTGGAAGGTTTTTGCTTTTTGCATTAGGCTTTGTATTTGGATGGCTCTTTTGATTTCTTTCGATTCTGCTCGTGTCACTTGTCTCATTGGGTAGATGGGTCTTTAGGCTCGAGCTTTTGACTTTCTGATAGTCTTCTTTGCTTCGTCTTAGCCTTCCATACTGTATAGTCCCCCAAGTGTTTGAGCTTTGAAGAATGAAATCTCGAGCACTTGATTATTCCTTCCTTGTGGTCCTTTTGTTGAAAAGGAAAAACATTCCTGACTCGAAGGTATATAGTTTTTTAGATGATGACTGCTTAAACCTTTTAAAACGTCCATCAGAAAGTGTAACCCTAGACCGGGAATTGTGTTATTTCCTCGTGTCTTTGCAGGTCTAATATCATCATCTGGTGATGGGTTAGCTTTATGCCTATCATCTAAAAAAGTTAGTAAAATTTTAAATGTTCAAAATAAAATCGAACGTGTGATACCTGAAGGTGGGTATTCTTTTCTTTTAGAAGTAATACTTCTTTAGATGGATGACATTCCAACTTGTTGGTAGAACTCTGCCGTCCATAGCTTCCAACTCATAGGCGCCTTTCCCATCTATGCCTCAGATTTTTTAAGGTCCTTCCCAGTTTGGATTTAGCTTTCCTTCACCTGCTTATTTTGTTGATTGAAAGACTTTTTTGAGGACGAAGTCCCCAATTTTAAAGAACCTGAGATGAGCTTTACTGTTGTAATAACGCTATATGATTTGTTTTTGAGTTGCCATCCGTATCAATGCTGCTTCTCTCCGTGGTTCGAGCAGGTCCAGGTTGGTCCTTAATTCGTCGTCGTTTTTACCTTCCATGGTTGTCGAGAACCTTATACTTGGTTCGCCAATCTCCACAAGTATTTAGGCTTCTGAGTCATAAACAAGTGCGAACGGAGTTTCTCCCGTGGCTATTTTTGAAGTTGTTCTGTATGCCCATAGCACCGCTGGTAACTCATCAGGCCAGTTTCCTTTGGCTTTATCCAGCCGCTTCTTTAGATTGTTGATGATGACCTTATTCGTTGACTCAGCTTGACCATTAGCCATGGGGTGGTACGACATTGAAGTGATCCGCTTGATTTTCCAACTTTTGAAGAATTCTATGATTTGTGATCCTATGAATACTGGGCCATTATCACACACGATTTCCTTTGGTATTCCAAAGCGGCATATTATGTTTCGNTTAGGCCAATAGTATCCAGCTCTGATTAGTGTTTTCACTAAGGATCTCGCCCCTGAGTGATTTCCACAGTGTCCTTCGTGGACTTCTTTCATCACATATTCCGTTTGGTTAGGTCTAAGGCATTTAGCTAGGGGTCCTTCGAACATCTTGCGATAAAGTAAGTTGCGAATAAGATAGTACCATGCAGCTTTGCGGCGTAGTGCTTGAGCCGCTTTCCTGTCTTCAGGTACGGTGCTATTCTGCAAAAAATTAAGAATTCCGTTTCTCCAGTCCCAGGTTAGGTTGTTGAAAGTTACCTCATTCCTATCCTGGTCTATTATTGAATGAAATAGTTGAACGAAAATTGTATTGTCTTTGTTTGTTACTTCCATGACTGCTGCGAGGTTAGCTAGTGCATCTGCTTCTGCATTTTCCTCTCTAGGTATTTGCACTACCTTCCATGTTTTGAATTGTCTCACGAGCTCTCGTGATTTTTCAAGATACTGTTGCATTCTAGTCTCTCGAGCGATGTAAGTCCCCTGTATCTGATTTACTACCAGTTGGGAGTCGCTGTTGATCATAATTTGCTCGATTGAGAGCTCCCGTTCGAGTTTAAGACCTGCAATAACAACTTCGTACTCTGCTTCATTGTTAGTGATAGGATAACACTTTATAGCTTGTCGTGTCTTTTCACCCGTGGGTGATATGAAGACTATGCCTAAGCCGGCGCCTTTTATATTTGAAGAACCGTCGATGAACAAGGTCCATATGCCTGGATTAACACCGTTAAGGAGTTGTAACTCTTTTTCTACTTCAGATACAATGTTATTACTAAAGTCAACAACAAAATCAGCTAGTATTTGAGACTTAATTGCAGTCCTAGGCTGATAGATTATTTCATGCTCACTTAATTCTATGGCCCACTTGGCTAATCTTCCTGACAATTCCTGTTTATGCAGAATATTTCTTAAAGGATATGAGGTCACAACGGTGATTGGGTGGCATTGAAAATAGGGTCGTAATTTTCTAGATGCCATTATTAAAGCTAAGGCTAACTTTTCCAGATGTGGATATCTAGTCTCAGCATCTAGCAAAGTTTTACTTACATAATAGACAGGTGATTGTTTACCTTTTTCTTCTCTTACCAATACTGCACTTACAGCAATTTCTGAGACAGCCAGGTAGATGTACAATCTTTCCCCTTCTTTTGGCTTTGAAAGCAGTGGTGGTTTCGATAGATAAATCTTCAGGTTCTTGAGGGCTTGCTGACATTCTTCAGTCCATTCGAACTGATTCTGCTTTTTGAGAACTGAGAAGAATTTAAAACTTTTTTCGGAAGATCTAGAAATAAACCTACCCAAAGCTGCTATTCTCCCTGTCAGTCTTTGAAGTTCCTTTTTATTTGTTAAGACATCAGGTATTTCCTCTATGGCTTTAATTTGAGTGGGATTTACCTCTATTCCTATGTGTGATACAAGGAAACCCAAATATTTGCCTGATTGCACTCCAAAGGCGCATTTCTCGGGATTTAACTTCATATTATACCTGCTTAAAATATCAAAAGAAGTAGAGAGGTGCTGGAAATGGTCTTGTTCTTGTGTTGATTTAACCAACATGTCATCAATGTAAACCTCCATCGTTTTTCCCAGATGTTCTTGGAACATCTTGGTCACTAACCTTTGATAGGTGGCTCCAGCGTTTTTTAGGCCAAAAGGCATGTCTTCATAACAATAAGTCCCCATGTTCATGATAAAGGAGGTTTTTTCCTCGTCTAAAGGATCCATTTTAATCTGATTATAACCAGAATATGCATCTATAAAGCTTAATAAGTCATGACCTGCGGTGGCATCAATCATTTGATCTATATGAGGCAATGGGAATGAATCTTTGGGGCATGCTTTGTTTAAGTCAGTATAATATACGCATACTCTCCACTGTGCATTCTTTTTAGGTACTACCATGGTGTTTGCTAACCAGTTAGGGTACATGACCTCTCGTATCAAACAAATCTTCAAGAGTTTTTGTACCTCTTCGTCAATCACTTGGTTCTTGAATGATCCTTGCTTTCTTTTCTTCTGCTTAACAGGTACGAAGGATAGATCTTCATTTAGTTTATGAGTCATCACTTCTGGTGGAATGCATGTCATATTTGAGTGGGATCACGCAAAGCAGTCTGCGTTAGCCTTTAAATAATCAATCAACTTACCTCTTTGAGCGGAGTCTAGCCTCGTGCCCACTTTCTGCTCAGGCTTTTGTTCGGATAATGGAACAGCTTCGAGCTCTTCCGTAGTTGTTTTGATGTGCTCATCTTCCTCCGGTTCACGAATGACGTCCGGTCTGGAATCTGTTTCTGTGTGGTATAGTATACCTTCCGTGGTAACTTGATTTTCCTTCTCGTATGTATTTTCTTTCGTACCTGTTTCAGCAATAATACCTTCCGTACCTATTTGAGCAGTAATTTCTTCCATGCATGTTTGGGCGGTGATACCTGCTTGGGAGACTTCCTTATCTCGTAATTCTTCCACCTCTATTTTCTTGTTGTAGTGTACCACAAAATTTATATTTTTTGCGGTCTGTTGATCTCCTTTGATTTGTTGAATCCCCCATTCAGAGGGAAATTTAATTACCTAATTCAACGTGGAGGGTATCCCTTTCATGTCGTGGATCCATGGCCTTCCAATGATCACGTTATAAGCCATGTCAGTATCGATGACTTGGAACCTGGCACTTTTGATCACCCCCTCAGCATAAGTGCTAAGCTCAATTTCTCCTTTTGTTATAATTGTAGAGTTATCAAACCCTGATATGGCTCGTGTTTTTGGGATTACTTGATTCCCCAGTAGCATTTCTTCCACGACTCTTAGCAAAATGATATTGACTGAACTGCATGTATCAATCAACACTCTTTTTTACGTTAGTGTCATGAATAAGTAAAGATATTACTAGAGCATCATTATGCGGAAGCATTAATCCACTGTTATCTGCATCATTGAAGGTTATATCGTCTTCTCCACGAGCACGTTTCCCGTGTGTAATTGTGAACTTTGTGGTTGTTTTGTAAATCACTCCGTTTACTTCTTCACCACCGTGTATTACGTTAACGGTTTGTTTTGGAGAAGGAGGCTTTGGGGGCTCCTGCATGTTCCTCATGTATGCCTGTTTACCTTTATCACTAAACAATTCTGTTAAATAGCCATGTTTTAACAAATTTTCTACTTCACCTTGTAAAAATATGCAATTTGCAGTTTTGTGCTCATGATCGTTGTGAAATTCACACCAGTGATCTGGTTTCTTCTACTTGGATTTGACCGCATCTCTTTGTGCCACTTAACCTTGTCTCCCATGTTCTTCAATATTGAGACCAGTTCACTAGTACTTACATTAAAAGTATGATCCCCAATTTGAGTACTACCTCTAGGTCGTTCATCTCGATCTTTTGTAGATCTAGACAAGGATGAAACTACATCTCTTCCTTGTGGTATATAGTTCGACCTAGTGTTTTAGAACCTGGGGCGGATATCGCGTCCCGAGGGTCCTAAGTAAGGATCATACCTGTTTTTACATGATCTTCTATCTGATTCAGGACGTCTAGATCTGGAATGATCTTCATCTCTCGAACAAGAAATGCTATCTTCTTCTATTCTGAGTTTAGTATTGTACCTGTTATATACATCATTCCATGTTGTGGCAGGGAATTCTCTTAGATTCTCCTTAAGTCGCCTGGTGGCTTCTGAGCTTTTATCGTTCAAGTTGCCTGTGAATGCCATGGCTGCCTAATTATCAAGCACCCTGGGTAACTGCATTCTTTCTCGTTGAAACCTGTCGACAAACTCACAGAGTAGTTCCATGTCTCCTTGTTTTATTTTGAATATGTCTTCCATTCTCTTCTCAACTTTTTGTGCACCATAGTGTGCTTTTATAAACAAATCTGCAAGCTCAGCAAAAGAGTCAACATAATTTACTNGCACTTGGCTTCCAAGGTTGTTGAGAATATTTATCAACATCGATGCCTTTGATGACAGGTGGTATACAAGGAATTTTTTCGATGAGATCGTTATGCTCCTTCATCTGTTTCTGCATGGTCAGCAGTAAATTTTGTAATTCTGAGTTATTAGATATACCTGGTCTCGTTTCGAGAGATTCATTAGGAGTATCTCCTCTTCCTGAGTTTGCCAACCAAGATTGAGGATTTTCCATGGTGATGGTGTTATTGGGAGGTGGCGTCGGCGGTGTAGGCAACACTGTCGGTAATCCTCTAAAAAATTCTTGCAAAGCTTGGCTCACATACTCTGCAATAATTTGCTTTATACGATCTTGTTCCACAGTTTGATCATTATTACCATTGTTGTTATTGGATCTTTCTGGGGATTGTTCCCTCGAACCACGTGGGGTTCCTGAAGGCGATGGAACTAGGGTTCCACTTCTTTGTTAATTGTTGTCATTGGGGTTTGACATAATTCAAAGGATATCACTTGGAAACAAAGATTATCAGATTCCAAATAATGGAACCAATTTGTTTAACCAAAGAATTAGACCCTTTGACTAAAACTTATTTTAAAGATGAATACGGGTTACTCATAATCAAGATAATGGGAAAAATAAATAATAGACAATATTGCAGAAATAAAAGATTGACGTTGATCGTATTCGAGAATCAGATGCCTTTACAAGCTGTATTCCCCTCCTTTATATAAGAGATTCTTACAATGTACGACTCTTGCTATGGTTACTCATTAATGACTAATTATGACATTAATGAGGCATTACAAAGGATAATGGTAATTGGGGTTCAGTTACATAACGTTCGAGTAATCAATTGTGGGTCCCTGAATCTGCTCGTAGCTTTGTCTAGATTCATTCTTACCGCGCCTTTCTCCCGTTTTGATCAAGTTGAGTTTTCCGTGGCTGATAAGTTTATGGGTTTACTAAACAGTGCCTCTTTGTACCGTATCTCTTCAAGGAGTCACGTCCAGCTGTCGTATTTTCCTGTGTCCACGTGACTGGCTGAGTTGTCAAAAGCTGGCTTACGTGTGAAACTCTTTTTTACCAATACAATGTTGTACACAGCTTCTGCCCAGAAATGATGAGGTAAAGAGTTTTCCACAATCATGGTTCTTGCCATATCCTGCAAGGTTCTGTTTTTACGCTCTACTACTCCATTCTGTTGAGGAGATCTTGGTGATGAGAAATTATAGGAGATTCCTTGATCATTGCAAAAATTTTCAAAAGCTTTGCTTTCAAACTCTCCTCCATGATCCCTCTTGATGGTAGAGATGTAGTATCCCTTCTCACGTTGAACCTTCTTACAGAAAACTTCAAAATTCTTTAAGGCATCATCTTTATGACTAAGAAAAATAACCCATGTAAATCTTGAGAAATCATCTACAATAACAAAGCATATTTCTTACCTCATATACTAGCAATTCTAGTGGGACCAAATAAATCCATATGCAGCAGTTGAAGAGGTTTAGAGATAGAAACAATGTTTTTGACTTTAAAAGAAGATCGAGTTGTTTCCCTAATTGACATGCATCACAGATATGATCTTTTGAAAAATCCTGTTTTGGGAGACCAATAACAAGGACATGTTTTGAAAGTTTTTGAATAGTGCGCATGCTTGCATGGCCAAGTTTTCTATTCCAAACCCAGGGATCTTCAATTATAGAAGTAAAGCAAATCTGATCCCCAAAGTCTTCCAAGTTTTTGATAGTATAGACATTTCTCTCCCTATTACCAGAGAGAATGATATTACCTGGTTCGTCTTCTATGAACCAGCCATGTTTCTTAAAATGAATCTCATAATCATTGTCACATAGTTGTCTGATGTTGAGAAGATTGTAGCCGAGTTCATCGACTAAGTAGACTTCATCCACGTCACATGTAGAGCTTAAAGGAACCTTTCCAACACCAATAACATTTCCTTTGGATTTGTCACCAAGGGTAAATGTTCCTCCATCTAGCTTGGTGACTTATTTGAACAATTGTTTGTCACCCATAATATGTCTGGAACACGCGCTGTCGAGATACCATTTTCCTTTTCGATTCTTCTTGCGGTGTTCCTGCAAAACAAGATTACTTATTTTTAGGTACCCAAGCCTGCTTGGGTCCTGAATGATTAGACTTCTAAGTGGTTTGATTTGAATATTTTGGTCTCCAGATCCATCTCTTGTCGTTTTTGACCCTGCAATGATTTGAGGTGTGACCTCTTTTACCACAATAGGTGCAGGATGAGCTGTTAGAGTTGTAGAACTATTTTCAGCTCTAATTTTGTTCCTGCAATTGCTAGTGTTATGACCCTTTTTACCACAAAAGGAACACACTATTTTCTTTTTGACAGGAATGTTCTGAATAGACTTGACTGGACTAGAATTTGAGGTCCTTTGCAGTCTATTCAATTGAATCTTGAGTTCATTTACTTCGTCTTGAAGCATATCACGTTCAATTTTGCATACTTCTAGTTTCAGGGCCCAGTCCTTCTTCTCTATTTCTTTTCTCTCTTGACTTTTCTGAGCTCATTTACTACTCTTTCTATGTTTGCAAGATCAATATCAACAAACTCTTGAAGTTCATATCAATTTGGGCATAAAGGAGTACGTACCTCACTAGTTCCTTCATCTGATGGTGAACGAGGTTCTCTTGAATGATCTTCCTCATCATTGTTGTCTTCTGTTAGTCCAAGTTCTTCTGAATCTTCATCATTGCTTAGAGCCATAAAGCAAATGTTGGCAATTGCCTCGTGATCAGATTCCTCCTCATCACTCCATGCTCCAAAATCTTTCTTCTTTTGCATGTTTATGCTAAGCTTCTTTTTTAATTCCAGACAGTCAGCTTGAACGTGTCCAAACCTTCCATTTTCATAACATCTTCCATCATTTTTTTCAGCTTCATTTCTCACCATTCCTTTTCTGAAATTGGACTTACCTCTTATATAGTTTTTGTTTCTTCTCATCATGTTGGTCACAACTTGCGAGAGCATTGTAATATTTTCATCTTGTTCTCCTTCTTCTTCTTCATCTTCATTTTCTGGTTCAGCCATGGTTGCCTTGAAAGTAATAGTTTTCTTCTTCTCTTGAATTTTTCTGTCAAGATGAGTTTTCTCAAAAGCGATCAAGTCACCTCTGAGTTCATCATAGGAAATTTTGTCCAGATCTTTACATTCTAAAGCGATGACCTTTGGTTGCCAAATTGTAGGTAGGATTCTGAGGATCTTTCTAACTTGTTTGCCACTTTTAATAGGTATTCCAAATGATTTGATGTCTCCAATAATTTTGCTGAACTTGGAAAACATTTCTTCAACAGATTCTCCATCCTTCATTTGAAATAACGCATAGTCCCGAACCAAGAGATTTATTCTAGCCTCATTTACCTTGTTGGTTCCTTCATAAGTGACTTCTAGTTTATCCCACATTTCTTTTGCAGTCTCAACACTGGATATCTTTTCATATTCTTCTCCACTGATACCATTGTATAGTAGATTTTTTGCCTTTGCATTAATAGTGATAACAGCAGCTTGCTCATCAGTGTAATCGTCCAAATCCAGCGGATCAGTTGATGTGATGACTTGACCCTTTGCATCCTTCTTGGGAGGAATTGGAAGGTTTCCCTTTTCTATCACACACCATACTTTGATGTCATATGACATAGTATACATTTCCATGCGAACTTTCCAGTGAGAGAAATGCTGACCAATGAAGTAAGGGGGTCGAAGCTGGGAGGTTTCTTCTTGAAGGAGAGCACTGACAACAGTATTGGATCCCATTGATCTTTTTCTCACTAGAGGTAAAGCAAAGATTGTGACCCTTGCTCTGATACCAAGTGAAAGTACAAGAGAGGGGGGGGGGGGTGAATTGTTGACTAATTAAAATTTAATCGACTAATACAAGTCTTAGTTGACTAATCACAGGACCGAATGAAAGAAAGCAGTAAAGAGAAATGATTAAACACACAACGATTTATACTGGTTCAGTATTGTTGTGGTACTTACATCCAGTTTCCCTTAGGTTACAAGGGTTTACTTAAGATCTTTGAACAAAGTTACAATATCGGTGGTTTTATCGCGTTCACCACCAACGTACAGTATCAACACTTGAATTCTAATCAGTTGACACAACTTTCTTTTGTACTCTATATCTCTCTATCTTTTGAGACATTGATAACTAAGAATTATAGTGTTTGAACTAAGAAGTAGACAAATTTAGAATACAGTTTGTGTAGTTGCGTGGTCTTCTTCTTGAACTGTCAATCTTCTTATAAGAGAGAAAAGAGTCGTTAAATCTTCAGCGAAATTAGAGGCATAAGATATTTGATAGAGGGATTTGACCCAAGGAGTGCCTCTTCCAATCTTGCTCTTTGAAGAGCCCAGATTCGATTGTGACATTCCTTGTCACATCTTTATTTGAGGAGTTGTTTACGCCACGATCGAGGGATTGCTGATATTTGGAGAATCCATGATTGCAGTCTAAGATTCCGTGATCAAGGACGATTCAATATGCTTCCCTTAATTGTAGTAACAAAATCTTCCTTCTTTCCTTACTTTCCATTTCGAGTCCAGTAGCAATCTTTCTTCCCTTGATTGTAGTAACAACATTTTCATGCTTTCCTTATTTGCAAATTCGAATCCAGTAGCAATCTTGCTGAGCATCTCCATTTCGTTCCTTTTTGTTTGTCCTGCACATATAGCATAAGGTGTTATTGTCATAATTGAAACTTAACCTTGAACCTATCAAATTGGAATCTACAACCCTCTCTCAATGGACTGTTACGAATAATAAAAAGGCCCCACTACACATCTTAACTCCTTTTATTCTTTGGGCTATCTGGAAAAATAGGAATCAAATCCTTTTCCGGACATCTATTTCTCCAATAACATATACAACCATAACTTTCCAAGCTATTGAGTATCTCCGCATAGTCCATAATCACCCCACAAAAAACTCTTACCAAAAGAAATCAATTCGATGGCAACCTTCCCCAAATGGATTCTTCAAGCTAAATACAGGCAGTGCTTCCGATGAAAATAGTAAAGTAGGAGGAGGTGGTGGACTTATTCGAAACCACAATGGTGACTGGATCATTGGCTATGCAAATTACAACTACACACACTCTGCCATTCATATGGAAATACTGGCCTTTTACAATGGTCTAAGGTTGGCATCCAGTAACAACTTAGTTCCACTTATTGTGGAAACTAACTCACATGTATTGATTCAACTATTATCGTCTAATAATCTATCTTTCTCATACATGTTGCAGGCAACTAATGGAGAAGCTGGACAGCCCACAGGTGTGCCACATCTTTAGGGAAGCTAATGGTGTAGCAGATAAATTGGTCTGCTATGGGAAAGGCAGAGATTCAGCAATGGGGAAAATATTTTGGTTTTCGTATACCCACCTCCCTTTATCCTTAATGAACTGAAGGAAGACCTTTATGGAACTGGGACTATACGTTCAGTTGCCATCATGTAATAACTTCCGTTTGTGTTATTTAATAAAAGTCTCTTTCATTAGAAAAAAAAAATTGTCTTCTTTTCTTTTTCTTTTTCTTTTTAATTATTTTCGTGGTTTGTTAGGTGCTTAAATGTTTTATATGTGCTGAACCGTAACGGTGTAAACTCAAGAGTACTACCATCCTAACTAATCCCATGGGGTGCCAATTAGCAAAGTACCAATATAGAATATTTAATTTAAGACCATAAATTAAAAAAATATTCCATCAATTAGTGGTTTATTGATTGTCCACCAAATATTGTTGATCCAAATTTCATCTATACATAACCACTTTTTCAGAAAACTTCTTCACTTAAAAATCTCATGCTCCGTAAACCAACATAATAAGAGAAGGTTAACTAACAATAGGACAATTTGGTACACAAAGTATCCTGCATTCATTCAGGATTCGGTGAAGGGGTGTTATGAAGACTCTTACCCTAATACAAGCATTAGTGACTACTTCCACGACTCAAACTCCTGACCTATAGATCAGACGGAAATAACTTTACCGTTGTTCCATAATTTTTCCCTTCAGGTTAACTAACAATAGAGTTGTAGAATTTAGAGCATAAGCATATGCTTCCTCGCCTAACATCACACCAAATTCTTGTAATCCCTCAAGACTTCCACTATATATACCCTTTAGTACTAATAATCAAACTCATCTCTAATCAAAACACAATAACTTCCTTGGAAAACAAAGCTTCAATCTTGAGCAAATTAGCAATGGATTCCTCTAGCAACTACTCTATCCTTTTCGTGATTATAGCATTATTGTCCTTATCAAGCATAAGCACAACCCGAGCTGCTCGGGGCCTACTGCAACTTCCGAACTTGCCTACGATCCCATCATTGCCTCAGCCAACAATGCCACAATTGCCTACAATTCCCAACTTGCCAACAGCAGCCACGTTACCTCCATTGCCAACACTTCCAACAGCAACACCATTGCCTTCTTTGCCTACATTGCCCTCTGTACCAAAGATGACTCTGCCCCAAATGCCTGCCAATATTCCTATTCCCAACATGCCTTCACTTCCAAATATTCCAACCATTCCTACACTTTCACCTCCTCCATCAAACTAGTTATCTTGCAGCTCTCACTGCATTTGCTATCTTACCCTATTGATCTTTACCGCGTTATTTTTTTCAAAAACTTTTTCCTTTTTCTTTTGTCATTTTAATGATTTGAGTGATTGTTAACGATGTATTTGTATCATTTTTACACTCTGAGTGCTATGCGTTGATTGTGCTTTGTGCTAATGTAATACATTGTGATCTATGATTTATTTATGCGTAATTGTCCAGTATATTTTATTGACAAATAGGATCAACTTATATACATATTGGACCTCCTACTTAATAATGAAAAAACAACTAAGCTTTCTTGTTCCGATCTTTATTATAAACCGAAAGCGATCGAGTAAAGATGTTTAACTAGAGCTTACGGTATATAAAGCTTCTCAAAACAGCATTTCAATCGGGGAAAAAAAATTAGTGTACCAAGCATCTCGCATTCACACACGGACCGGGAAGTACTACAGCCCAAAATTGAGGCAGGCGCAGACACAATGAATAATGGTTTATGTGCCGTAACGACCAGCACACATATAAATTGGACTCCTTGTATATAGATCAAAATCAGCCAATTATCATATCATAAAACAGTGAAAATTATCTTCATTTCAATAAAATACTTGTAGCATTTATTTATAATGAGTTCATTTACAACAAAAAAAAATTACAACTTTTCTTAAACATCTTCTTAGACTAATATTAGCTATAGTTTGGACATATTTCAGTCACAAAGTTTCCGCATGTGAACGTTGTTATGCGAGAAAGTCCAAATAAGACCAGTAAAAAACTAATCAGGTGAACTCCTCCCCTATAAGCCACACTCAAAAGCACTATATTTCCGCCTGCATTAGTTTAAATTCCTCAAAATTGAAGTTTGAAAAATGATCATTATTGATTTTGTAATCTAGCGATCAGTCCAATATATATATATATATATATATATATGAGTAAATTCTTGTATGACAAGCTTATTCATATTGTCGGTCACAAACTCGGATAAAATTAAGAGAAGGATTGTGATAGGCTAGTACTCAGCGAACGAAATATGGACAAATTCATGATGAATTCTCACAATATAGTTTGGACGCTCTTAACCTTGTAGCATTGTAAATATATGTAACAACCTGATCGATCGTTTTGAGCAATTGCACTTTTGTTGAGCTATTTGAAGTATTGAGTAACTTCGTATAATGCATTGTGGTTGTTTGAATCGTTGGTTTTAGTTTCAGACGATCCGGGATCGATTAGGAACAATGAATTTCATGTTTGAAACTTTAAGTTGGAAGAGTTGACCAAGTTTGATATTTTAGTATTTGACCCCGGATCAGAGTTTTGAAGGTTCCGTTAGGTCAGGATTGTAATTTTGGACTTATACATATACCTGGATTTGTATTTGGATAATTCTAGAAGATTTCGGCACTAATTTCTGTTGGGTCCACATGACATATGTATCATAGTTCTCCTATCTTCTTCCCCAAACTTAAACTTATGAAAGTTGTGACTTCAAGTGCTTCAGAAAGTCGGGGCATGAAAAGCGGTTATATGAACAAAGTGGAAAGGGCTTGTAACAGGGTTGCCAAGGGAGGAGGCTAAAGGCTGAACATGGGTTGACTAGGGGAATGTACAATGATGGCAAGTGAAGGCTCAAACGTTCTAATGAAGGCCTAAAATCATGTTTCGCACCGAACATAGCCTAAGATTTTGCTTTGACGTACATTCGGGGCAAGTTCTAGACTATCGATTTATGCAAGTGAACTCTAGCAAAATGACCTTACCTCTCATGCTAATGAACCGTAAAAGAAGATAGAGTCCAAAACTCACCAAGGTCACAATCATTTCACAAGATCTCAATGGCTCATTCAACCTGATCAATGACTCAAAGGTAACCAAAGAACCTAAAAGTCACTAAGATAACCATCCCATCGTAAAAACAAATCAAACACTAGTTTTGAACCATATGCAAGTAGATAAATGTGTTGGTACCAGATGAGACACAAATATCTACCAAAGGAGGAACTCAATTCAAGATTTTATTCATTAATAACTACTACTTGTGCTAAAGAAGCTATACTAAACCAAAATATGAAAGCATGTAAAGTCACCCGGTTCAAATAAAAACCACCTTTGGAAAGAACCATGGTATTAAAAAAACCAAATAATTATTATGCAATTAAAAAGGAAACTTAACTAGAGCAAAAGAGAACAAAGAAGCAATTTGAAGTTCACCAAATATTCAAAGTAACACTTACTTCAAATAAGAACTAAATCACTTCAAGTTACCATTATTTTCACAATCCAAAAGAAAAACTTCTCAAGAAATTTCCCAATCCCACACAAAAATTGAGCATTGTCCCTAATGCTAATAAAACAAAGCATAAAGGAGAGGGAAATCCCTGAGACTCAAGCTTGAGTGGATTTCTCCTGATGAGATGCTGCCTCCAAGATATCGTCCTCAACCCGTAGTTGTTGTGTAACATCCTCTGTGGTGCTATGTTGCTTCACTTTAATGAACGTGGACACAATGTTCCATCGTGGAGCCAACCTCGTTGTTTGCAATTTTAAGAAGATTCTGCCTTACCCCACGAACAGAAACGTGGAGACGATTAGGTCCACGATTTTACCTGCAACTATGATTAACTCTTAGCTTCTCCATTTCAGTTTTATCACCTGCACAACCACACAATGCTAAAACCCATCAAAGTAAAAGAATAAAACAAAAACAAAGCTAAACTAACAAGATAAAAATCAAATTGAAAAAGATAAAAGAAAAAAACTTGGGTTGCCTCCCAAGAATTGTCTTATTTAACATCGTGGTACGATGCAATACCGAACACAACTCAAGATGTTATTAGGGGTTCCCCAACTCAACTTCCAAGACCACTCTTCTTGAATTAATGCGGCCCAAATAATGTCGAATCCGTTGTTCATTCACATTAAAGATCCTTTTACCATCGATGGACTCCAAATCCACGACACCAAATGAGTAAATATCCACAACCTTGAATGGCCCTGACTATTTTGATTTCAACTTGCCCGGGAGCAACTTAAATCTAGTATTGTAAAGAACAACCAAGTCCCCGGGTGAAACTCCCTTTTGATGATCTTCTTGCTATGAAGGAACTTCGTTCTGTGCTTTTGCGAAGCTTGTCAACACAATAGCACATGAAATAGTGAAAGTTCCTCGGTCTTCCATCTTCTTAACACTGATTTGCCAGATGATTGCACTATATTGGTTGGTGACCTTGATGGTCTCAAAATTAACATTCCTCTTCTTAGAGACCAAGTCGTTCATGAATTTAGCATAACCCTACATCTTTTCAAGAGCTTCCACAAAAGTCACATTGATGGTGATTTGATACAACATATCATAGAACTTTTGCAATTGGCCTTCTTGTTGTTTCTTTGCAATTATTTGTGGAAACGGAGGAGGCGGTCTCGGTAATTGCTTGTACAATCTAGGTACGTCCTTGTTTGCCTCATTGATTGGTTCTTTATCCTTTCTAGGGACTTCCCTTGCATTTTGAGAGGTTCTTGGTGCTTGGTGCACCTCTTCAACAACAATCGGACTTACTATTGGCACTGCATACTTGGTAACTTCAATCACCTCGGGCCTCTCATTGACCATGAGAGGTACATCTTGCTTTTGAACTACATCAACTTTAGGAGGATCATCAACCTTTGGGAGAGCCAACTTAGGAACTTTGGGGCTCTTGACCTTAGGAAAAACATATTTGAGAGGAAACTCCTCGTCGTCATCATCATCATCCTCAACTACAATGGATATCTTCTTTAGAGTATTGCTCCGCCTTGTGGAAATGGCAAACACTCACTTTAAATCCTCATCTCTCTTTGGATTTGGAATTGTGTCACTAGACAATGATCATTGTGGTCTCACATTCAATTGAGAATATATTTGACACAATTGAGTCCCAATTTGCTTGATTGAAGTGGTATGAGAAGCCACCACTTGGTTCATTTCTCGTCTCTCTTTGTCGGATTGCTCTTGATTCTTCAGCATCCTTTCCATTATCCCTAAAAGTTGGTTAACAGTTGAATAGTCACATTGGTTGTTGGTAGGATCTTTGTTGATATTGTTGTGAAGATCCACCACCTCGATTACCTTGATTACCGCCACTCCAACCTTGGTTTCCTTGATTGTTATTTTCCTAAGTTCCTTTATTGTTATTTCCCCAAGTGCCTTGGTTATTACTCGGTGTCCATTGTCCTTGGCTAGATCCTTGAAAGTTACCTTGTTGATTTTCATAGTTGCTCACAAATTGAACTTCCTCATTTTTTTCTTGATAAGAGTTATCTTGAGTGTAGCGTCAATTATCTTGTGAGTACATCTCCTCTTGAGGTTGAAGTTGAACGACATGTACTTGTCGTGATGCTTGAGTTTGTTGAAGTTGTGCTTTTGCAAGTTGATTCATAGTAGTGGTCAACTTGGCAATGGCTTGACCATGATCTTGCAACTCCATGTTGAGGTGAATCATATTTGGAGAACATTTGCTCGGGGATTGCCAAGCGGATGAAGTTTATGTCATCTCATCAAGTATGGAACAAGCCTTCAGGTAATGTGTGGTTAGGAAGTTTCCATCGGCAAATTGGATCACTACACATTGATTGGTTGGGTTAATCCCACGGTAGAAGATTTGTTGCAACATGTTCTCGATCATATCGTAGGTAAGATATTCCTTCAGCATGGTTCTATAGCATTCCCAAATTTCATGAAGTGGCTCATTCGGTTCTTGCTTGAATGACAAGCTTTCATCCCTCAATGTAGCCATGTGCCCGGGTGAGAAGAATTTGGCAATAAAAACTCATCCCAAGTTTGGATAGAATGGTTCGGTAAGAGCTCTAGCCAATACAAAGCTTTTTCCCTTAGGGAGAAAGGAAATAACCTCAATTTTAAAGCGTCCGCGGACACATTTGTTTGCTTACTTCACCAAAAAATATCTACGAATCCCTTTAAGTGCTTGTATGCATTTTGATGAGGTGATCCAGTGAAGTAACCTCTTTGCTCGAGCAACGTGAGCATGACATTTGTAATTTTAAAATTTCTCGTCCTAATGAGGGGGAACAATTTCACTTGCATAGTCATCATTTCGTGTGACATGTTGTTGAGCTGGTTGGCCATATGGAAGTGGTGTGTGTGGATGTGGCGGGGATTGGTGCTGGTTTTGCCCTCCACCACACCGGTTTCCATGAACCGGGGCCGCTTCTTCATTTACCATATCTTCACCAATGGCTCCAAGAGGAAAATAACCAAGGTCATTGTTGTTAGACATTGGTAACCTACAACAGGCACACACAAATCAAAGTAACACAAGAACACCGTACTTCCCGGCAACGACACCAAAAATTGGAGACGTCCAAAAATTTGAGTTGTGACTCATGTTGGAAATCCTGCTTAGGCATATACCGATATTATTAGGACCCACTAAAGTCATTTCTGATGTTGATTTATATATTTAAATTGTAATTTTGTACTCAGTCATATTCATTCATTTCATATCATATCTCAGTCACTGTAGTTATTCATTGACACAATATATCATCATTTTGGGCTGATTATTCATGACATTTTTGAGCCCGAGAGACTAGAGAGATTCATGACTGAGTGAGGCTGAGGGCCTGATTGTGAGGATATTTATGGGATCGGGCTACATGCTGCAGCATGTTTTATTGAATCATGTCATGATTGTCTTATTATAACGCTTGGGGTAGATCCGTCCTCTGTGTTTTGCACACCCACAGTGAGCGCAGGTACCTACTGAGTGCGAGTTCCGAGCGCCGAGTTATTTAAGAGAATTGAGTGACTATGAGGCACGAGTGACTATGAGGATTGAGTGGTGTTGAGGCATGAGTGGTTGTGAGGCATGAGTAGCATGCATATGATTTGATCACTATGTTGCATTGTATTGGCATGAACATTGACATGTAGGCATAGAGATGTACTTTCCTCATGCCATCTGATAATGCAATTTTTTATCGTGTAAGAAAGAATTTGGGAAAAATCATAGTTTTCAAATTTACTCCTATTTTTGGTGATTTCAGTGAAAGATTTGGGTTTTACTATTGTACTTGAAAAGAGAAAGCATACTTATTTATCTGTAAAATGTGAATGAGTGGGGTAACATATTTTGAGCTATTACTTGCATTGATTATTTATTTTGTTCTGAGCGGTTTCTTGACTATCGGTGTTGGATTTTGACCTTTGTCCAAGCTCGTCACTACTTTCAAACTAAGGTTATGTTTGTTACTTATTGAGTACATGGGGTCGGTTGTACTCACACTACACTTCTGCACCTTGCATACAGATGTTGGATGCTGATGTTGTTGTCTTCAATGGGAACTGGATCAAAGATGTATCTGCATCCCGGTTGTAGTTTCCCCTTGTTCGTGGTAGTTTTAGATCTAAAAAACTCTGTTTATGTATTTTTCAAACAGAAGATGTATTTTATTTCATACCAGCTTTGTAAATTCTAAATCTTACAAGCTCATGATTTATACTACTAGTCCTTGGGGAATGTATTAGAGTAAGATATATTATCTTTAGTTTCTTAGTTAAGTCTCTTTTTATCAGATGTGTGTTATTTGGCTTACCTAGCGGGTAAGGTTGCGTGTCATCATGACTAGTTGGATTTTGGGTGGTGACAAGTTGGTATAAGACCTCTAGGTTCATAGGTTTTATGAGTCACGACCAATTGTCTAGTAGAGTCTTGTGGATCGGTATGATGACGTCCATACCTATCTTCGAGAGGCTACAAGGAATTTAGGATAAAACTTCCCATCTTTTTTCCTTATCGTGCTTCATTGATTCATCTTAAAGCATATCTCTTTGAATTTCTTCCACTTATTCGTATGCGTATGTGAACACTCGGTATCAGCTGTGCATCGATGGCTTTTGACTCTACGTATGAGGTGTGAGATGTGTTTTCTATGTTTTGTTGATGGGCCAGACTGGAGGACTTGAGGCTAGGTTTAGACCGCAGCTTAGGCTCGGTAGTTTAAGTTGGGTGAACTTGTATTTTTGAACTTAGATGTGCGGTAGTGTCCCTATGTGTGGAAAATTGTGGCTCGATGAGTGATTGGATGACCATATGGTGATTATATTGCGACTCCGGGATGTGTTCAGATGATTTTTGATATGACGGGACCAGTTCTCTTGGGAGGTAAAGAGGGCTATTGGGTGCTTGATTTCTGTAGGTATGTATACAGTCTGGAGTTAGGAGGATTTTGAGGGATTCTTTCATGTTATTTCATTGGTGGGACGAAGTAGATTTTCATGTCTTGTTGATGAGTTCAAACTCAGGAAGGATTCTTTCATGTTATTTCAAATTGTTTTTTTTTCATTTTTTTTAAATCTTGTTACTTCACTTTCAAGTAGCTTCCATATCACACTTTTTTCATCTCCTCCCCCAAACTTAGACTTTTAGCCTAGATTGTAATTTCAAGTGGTTAAGAAAGTCGGGACATCAAAATAGGTTATCATAAGAAGGGGAAAAGGACTTCTAATGTGTTTGACGATAAAAGTCTAAAGGCTCAAAAGGGGTGACTAGGATAATCTTGTCAAGAGTAGGTAATTAAAGGTAAAAGCAGTCCAAAGAATGCCTAAACTCATTTTCTATACCAAGCACAACCTATAATTTCGTCTTGAAACAAACTTGGGGCAAGTTCTAGACCATGATTGACACAATAGAACTCAACAACAACCTCACCTCACATGGCCCATGCATACTCAAAGCGCGCGCGCACACACACACACACACACACACACACACACACACACACACACACACACATATATATATATATATATAGAAAGAATGTATTTTGAAAAATACAATCTCNGATAGACAACAAAAGTGTTTGATAGACAATATATGGATTTCACATAACAAGCAAGACACAAAACATCTCATTGCATCTTTAAATGCTCTGGGACAGTATTTTACAGATAAAAATAGAGACAAAAAGTTTAAATTTTATGTAGTTATACACGGAAAAATAACTGGAATTTTTCATGCTTGGATTGAGGTAATAGACTAAATCAAAGATGTAGATAAACCACTTTTTAAGGGATTCAATGATTTTACGGAAGCTTTAGACTATGCTAGAGGAATTTTAGGACCAAACTACTATATTTCACCATCCCTTAGACAGAACCCAGAAAAAAATACCACAATACAATATACAGAAAGATAAAGAAAAAATCATATTCTGCGACCACTACCACTCGATGACTGAAGCCTTCAAAAGACTAAATCAAAAAATAAAGGACTGGTCCAAGAAAATACAAATCTTGAAAAAAGAATGGAGTTTCTGAAAAAACAGCTAAGACAAACAGAGCATGAATTAGCTCAAGCCAAGGGTTGTCCATCCCAACAAAAAATGGATGAGATGGGTATACATTCCCCTCTGAATGTTAAGAAATCTACTGTATCAGATAGAGATACAGCTAGTCCGGTTCTAACGGTAGCCGGTAAAGACTCATCAAATCCGTTTACAGCTGTCACTTTGTTAAAAAGTGAAGATGAAGAAACTTCATCACAAACTAAATGAAAATTACCAAAGGCACTAAGACAAAAAAAGAAGAAATCAGTAGCAAAAAAGAGGGAAATACAACAGATAGTACAGCAGACACTAGAAGATTATTTCAAAGGAAAGGAGAACGAAGACAAACATATTAACCCAGCTCTAGAAACAGGACCTAGAAATGAAGACTCCAATTCTGAAGACTCTAACTCTGAAGAAAATAATCAGAGGATAAATTATTTTCAAGACGCCCAAGACCCAAACGACGATGACTCAGGAATGAGTTTCGATTCCATAGCAATACACAATATCAATACATAAAAAAAATATTAAAAAAAAATAAAATAATATAATAAAAATATATATATATATATATGTGTGTGTGTGTGTGTGTGTGTGTGTGTGTGTGTGTACAAATATGTATGAATGTCAGTTCCAATAAAGAGGAAGACGACGAAAGAAAAGGGAAAAAGGACATCTTCTTTAAAGCAGCTACAGGAGAAAGGACAATAATGCAAAACCATCTTCAACAACTTCACGTGACGATGGGGCCCAAAGAGTACCCGGCTGAGTCATTTTCTTGAGCAGTTTCTCCAATCCTATATACTCATTTTCTAGGTATATTACCTGTGCTAGTGTCTACCATGAATGTTTGTTGAGGAGTCTTTTGGAAAGGTGTATATATATATATTCAAAGACCATATGAAACACATGACACAAAAAGTTATCATAGCCTAAAAGTTATATAATGACAGTAAAGCTAACAATGGAACCTAAGAATCATGCCAAGAATAATAAACTTAACAACTTTCTGGAATTTTCAAAAGCTTGCATTTAATGGAAAATAGGCATACATATAAGTTGTGTTGGTACCAAACAAGTCAAAAGTTTTTTGGACATCGACACTAAAAAAATTTCCGGTTCAAGTTTCATCTTTAGGAAAGAACCATGACAAACAAAACCCAAAGAGGTTATTGCTAATTCCTAAAAAAACGTAAACAAAAGTTCCATAAAAATTTAAGAAGAGAAAAGACTAAAAGGAAAATATAAAATCAACTAATGGCATAAAAAAGTGTCAATCATACCAAAACTTATTAATACCCCTCCCCATACATAAAAATGTGCATTTTCCTTCATACAATTAAAACAAGTATAAGGGTAAGGTAAAAAAATACTCCCTCAATCAGAGTGGGGTGGCAGGCTCAACTGTTGCCAACAGTTGATGAAACTATGGCCAACATTTGGCAGTGGAGCATAGATGGAGCAATTTGAAAATTGACACGGTTTAAACTGTGGCCTACAATTCACTTCACGGTTCCCTTGAGCTCTTCAGATTGGCTACAAGGCTCCAACTCCATTTTCCAAAATCAAGTTGATTTACTTAGCTTGGGATTTAACAAATCTTTAAGCTCCCGTGTCTCACGATTTAGCTTCACCTACACTCTCCAAGAACTGGCACCATCTTGAAATTGACACGGTTTAATTATGTCTTACGGTTTAGCTCACGGTTTGGTTCAATTGTTCCCCTGTTGCTTTATCTTTTCTTAGACAATTTTGCTCAACTTCTTCACTTTAAACCTGCACCCTACACACATTTAATGCCCAAAATACATCAAACAAGGGAAAAAATGGAACACACTACACTACCAATACAAAATCAAAATGCAAGAATAAAAGAAAAAAGAGTTTGGGTTGCCTCCCAAGAAGCGTCTTATTTAACATCGTGACATGATGCGAAGTCCAATAACAATCAATTCATTAGGGATTCCCCTAATTAAATTTTTGAAACTACTTTTCCTTTAACAAATTGGCCTAAATTATATCATATTTTATGCCCATGAACTTTGAAGATTCTAAGGCGACCCCCATATTTTAATCCATGACACCAAAGGGGTAAACATGCATAACCTTGAATGGACCAGACCATTTTGATTTCAACTTGCTTGGGAACAACTTAAACCTTGAATTGTATAGAATAACTAAGTCTCCGGGGATAAAACTCTCTTTTGAGGGTCTTCTTGCTATGGAGGAACTTCGCTCTTTGCTTATACATAAAATCACACTCACATGATTGAAACTGAAATTCATCCATTCTATTAAGTTGAGACACTCTTAGGTTTGTTGGATCAACCCAATTTGGCTTGAACTTTAGTGGCTTAATGGTAAAATATTTGGTTGGAGGAATAACTCGATTTTTCAAGTCAATGGACATCTTCTCGGGCTTGTAAAAATACAAATCGAGTCCCTCCTTAGCCATCACGGCTTCATTGTACCCTTCCAAGGCCTCATTGTTCGAATTGAGGAGAACCGCTTGTAGAGCTTCTTCTATGCAAATATCTTTCATGTCATCGTCAACCACATCATCCACCATATCAACTACGGATATCACATCATAGTCATCTGGTTGTTTCATTGACTTATGTATATGAAAAATTGACTCTTCATCATCCAATCTAAATGCGAGCGCTCCTGCTTCAAAATAACAAATAGCTCGCCCAATAGCCAAGAAAGGCCTGCCAATGATGATTGGGATTTCTACATCCACTTCACAATCCAATATTACAAAGTCGGTGGGAAAATAGAATTGATCCACTTTGACAAGGACATCATCGATGACACCCAATGGTTTCTTCAATGTTCGATCTGCCATTAATAACTTCATTGTGGTCCCTAAACCTAGAATTTTTAATACAACATAGGGCACCAAATTGATACTAGTCCCCAAATCACACATAGCTTTTGTGAAGCTTGTCAACCCAATAGCACAAAGAATAGTAAAAGCCCCCTGGTCTTCCATATTCTTAACCTCGATTTGTGAGATAATTGCACTACATTGATGGTCTCAAAATTAATATTTTTCTTCTTAGTGACCAAGTACTTAATGAATTTAGCATAACCCGACATTTTTTCAAGAGCTTACACAAAAAGGCACATGGATGTTGATTTGATTCAACATATCATAGAACTTTTTCAATTGTCCTTCTTGTTGTTGCTTTGCATATCTTTGTGGAAATGAAGGAGGAGGTCTCGATAATTTCCTGTTACAGTCTAGGTGCCTCCTTGCTTTCCACACTGATTGGTTCTTTCTCCTTTGAAGGTGCTTCCCTTGCAGTTTAAGAGGTTCTTGGAGCTTGTTGCACATGTTCAACAAAAATTGGACTTACTATTGGTACCGCACACTTGGTAAATTCAATCACCTCGGGCCTCTCATTGATCATGAGAGGTACATATTGCTTAGGAACTTCATCAACTTTAGGAGGATCATCAACCTTGGGAAGAGGCACCTTAGGAACTTTGGGACTGTTGACCTTAGAAAAAGCATATTTGAGAGGCAACTACTCTTCTTCATCAACATCCTCAACTACAATGGATCTCTTCTTTAAAATTTTGCTCCGCCTTGGGGAAATGGCAAGCACATGCTTTATACCCTCATCTCTCTTTGGATTTGGAATTGTGTCACTAGACAATGATCTTTGTGGTCTCACGGTCAATTGAGAAGATATTTGACCCAATTGAGCCTTAATTTTCTTGATTAAAGTGGTATGAGAATCCACCACTTGGTTCATTTCTCGCCTCTCTTTGTCGGATTGCTCTTGATTCTTCAGGATCCTTTCCATCATCCCTAAAAGTTGGTTATCAGTAGAAGAGTCATTTTGGTTGTTGTATGAAGGAGGTTGGTAGGATCTTTGTTGATATTGTTGGGAAGATCCACCACCTCGGTTACCTTGATTACCGCCACTCCAACCTTGATTTCCTTGATTCTTATTTCCCCAAGTTCCTTGATTGTTATTTCCCCAAGTGCCATGGTTATTACTCGATGTCAATTGTCCTTGGCTAGATCCTTAAATTTACTTCGTTAATTTTGATAGTTTATAACAAATGGAACTTCCTCATTTTGCTCTTGATAAGAATTATCTTGAGTGTAGCATCCATTATCTTGTGAGTACATCTCCTCTAGAGGTTGAAGTTGAACGACATGTACTTGTTGTGATGCTTGAGTTAGTTGAAATTGCACTTTTGTTAGTTGATTCATAGTTGTGGTCAACTCGACATTGACTTGACCATGATTTTGCAACTCCTTGTTGAGGTAAATCATATTTGGATCCCCTTGAGGAACATTTTATCGGGATTTCCTAGCGGATGATGTCTCCGCCATCTCATCAAGTATGGCACAAGACTCTGGGTAAGGTGTGGTCATGAATTTTCCATCGACAAGTTGGTTAACTACACATTGATTGGTTGGGTTAATCCCACGGTAGAAGATTTGTTGCAACATGTTCTCGATCATATCGTAGGTAAGATATTCCTTCAGCATGGTTCTATAGCATTCCCAAATTTCATGAAGTGGCTCATTCGGTTCTTGCTTGAATGCCAAGATTTCATCCCTCAATGTAGCCATGTGCCCGGGTGAGAAAAATTTGGAAATAAACTTCTCTGCCAAATCATCCCAAGTGATAATAGAATGGTTCGATAAGTTCTCTAGCCAATCCAAAGTTTTTCTCTTAGGGATAACGGAAATAACCTCAATGTCAAAGTGTCCTCGGACACATTTGTTTGCTTACCTCCCCAACAAGTATCTACCAATCCCTTTAAGTGCTTGTATGCATTTTGATGAGGTGATCCAGTGAAGTGGCCTCTTTGCTTAAACAAGGTGAGCATGACATTCGTAATTTGAAAATTTCCCGCCCTAATGCGAGGGGGGACAATTATACTTGCATAGCCATCATTTAGTGCGACATATTGTTGAGTCGGTTGTCCATGTAGAGGTGGTGGTGGTGGATGTGGTGGGGGTTGGTGTTGGATATTCGCTCGACCACCCTGATTTCCTTGAACCGAAGCTGCTTCTTCGTCTACCATATCTTCATCAATGGCTCCAAGAGGAAAATCACCAAGGTCATTGTTGTTCGCCTTTGGTAACCTACAACAAGCACACACAAATCGAAGTATCACGAAGAAAAGATAAGAACTCAAGAAAACACACAAAAACAAAGTAACACAAGAATATCGTATTCCTCGGCAACGAAGCCAAAAATTGGTGATGTCCAATGCTACACCTCCAAAGGAAGTGTAGTAGGGGAATCCCACAAGGAGTAGGTGTGTATTAGATTGTCCAAATGCGTGTAAACTTTCTGATTCTTCATTTAATATTCAAACAAATAGTGGTTGTTCAATTACTTCTAAAGTGAATTCTAAACCCAACAAAGGTTGGGGTCGAATCTCATAAGGAGTAGGTGTGTATTAGATTGTCCAAATGCGTGTAAACTTGGTGATTCTTCATTTAATATTCAAACAAAGAGTGGTTGTTCAATTACTTCTAAAGTGAATTCTAAAATTACTATAAAAACTAGTATAGGAATTTTATCAAACAGTTGGAGTGCGAGTAAAGATGTAGTTGTAACAAATAAGAGAGACACTAGGATTGCTTCCCCTTCGTGGATGTTATGTTTTTGGGTATACAAATGTTAGATTCTAATTAATTAAGAATGTGTTATGGCCTCAATTTCTATTCCACCAATTTAATGTCTTCCAACACTTAAGAGGTTTTTACCCCAAGTTGCTCTTCCAAGTCAACTAAGTCTCAATGATGAACAATTGATTATCCCAAGTAGAAATAACATTATTCCTAGTTAGATTTCACTAATTAAGTGATTAACCCACTTAATTCCTTTCTATTTACCTTGTACCTAAGCTAAGTTCCACTCTTCCAAGTTAGAACAAGCAAAATAGGCATGGATTTAGTGTTTGCAACCACAAAATCAATCAATAATGCATGGAGTAATTAGATAACACAAAGCTTAATCAAATATAGAACTAATATAATAACCCAATAACATAACCACACTTAGGTTCACAATCCTAGCTTAAGAAGCACTAGCGATAATAAGGAAAGAAAAATCAAAGATAAATGATAATCTAAACATATTAGCAAAGAGATTAGGGAAAGATTGAGCAAACTATGATGAAATCACCCAAAGAGCTTAAGGGAAACCCCTGATTATACATGTTATGTGGTTGGTTTGGAGGTGACGCACATTTTAGGAGACGGGCGTGTGGGTCACGAGTTTGTATCATAACTCAGTTGGCTTATTATAGCGCTTGGGCTATATCCGCCCCTCCGGAGTATGCACACCCACAGTGACCGCAGGTACCAACTTAGTGTGAGTATTGAGTACCATGTGATTTGTGAGAATTGAGTGACTGTAAGGACTGAGTGGCCATGAGTCATGAGTGATTGTGAGGATTTAGTGAACGGGAGGACTGAGTGAATTGATACTCAAGAAGCATGCATATGATTTTATCACTATGTTGCATTGCATTGGCATGCACATTGACATGTAGTCATAGAGATGTACTTTTCTCATGCCATCCGATAATGCAATTTCTTATTGTGGAAGAAAGTTTTTGGGAAAAATCACAGTTTTTAAATTTACTCATATTTTTGGTGATTTCGGTGAAAGATTTGGTTTTTACTATTGTACTTGAAAAAAAAGCATATTTATTTTTCCGGAAATTGTGAACGAGCGGAGTAACATATTTTGAGCTACTACTTGCATTGTTTATTTATTTTGTTCTGAGCTATTTCTTGGCTGTCGGTTTTGGATTTGACATTTGTCCAAGCTCGTCACTTTTTTCAACTTAAGGTTAGGTTTGTTACTTATTAAGTACATGGGGCCGGTTGTACTCATAATACACTTCTGCACCACAGGATTAACTGCATTTAAGATCGTCGCCAATGCTGACTTAGTAGGAACATCTCTTGTAGATTTAATTGCACCGCTATCAATCTTTAAATCATCACCTACAGTAGCATTATTCACTGCTCGATTGATTCCATTCTCAATGTTCAAGTTACCAGTTCGCTTTTTCCCTGCTGTTTGCACCTCCTGCTGCTCGACCATACTCTGCTTTGTTGTATTATCTACCATTTGTTCAGCCTTTTTTGCATTAAGATAGTCTCTAGCATCACCTTCTAATTTATGAATACTACCAAGCCCTTCAACTTCAACCACTGGTGCAACTTTTTTATTAATTTTCTCGATCCTCCAACGACATGATTTTTCATCATGTCCTTGATTTTTACAACCAGTACAAAATTTAGGAAGATTATCATACACTATCTGTTGGTAATGTTCAACTAACCTTCCAGAAATTGTATCCAAAATATTTATCCTAACTCGCTTAGGTACATGGGGGCATGATCCGGAGGATAAAAACATTAGCATTAGTTATTCTGGGAAGATGATGAGTTATGAAAGGGATAGTAACAATTATTCCGCTCCATGTGTGCCTTGTTTGGCAATAGTAAGCCTTAATGAGAAAGAGCCAAGTATGTGACACCAGTTGCCTACTTGGATGTGGGAAAAATAGGCTTAACTCAAAATGAGATGATTCTTGCACCATGAATGTGATAGAGATTTCAGGAAATACATGAAGTTGTGTTATGTTGTTAACAATTTCAATCAATATGCTTATAATATATGCAAAATAATCTGAAACATCCACCTGAAGTGGGGAGGGAAAGGACGTGGGAAGGCTACTTAACCCCAACCATACACAAGTGAAACAATGCAACTAGGACATCTTATTATTGGGATGGAATCACGCATTGGTTAGAGAGGTTCTAATGGATGATATGTTGCTCCGGGGAGAAAGACAACTAAAATTCCTATCCACCCATGGATGTGTAATATTAAGGATAGTAAACTCTCCGCACATGAAAATGACATAGTCAATGATTCCAGAAGTCGAGTGTTTAAACATGACAAAACCCAGGGAGACACTATAAAATAATCATGGAAGGTTTGCAGATTTTCTTAATGAGTTCGCCACGGGTATTGTGACTTGAAAAGTACCCAGATGCTAATGAAAGATAGGATAACATGAGAATCATACGTGATGCTATGATAACCTCAAAGGTGCATTTGGTCTTGACGGAGAGCCTATTAAGGGTCCTTATGAGTAAGGAAGTGTTACAGTAACATATAGAAGGATGCGATCTGTCATGGTTATCCAATAAGTTTTGGGAAACAAACATAATGAATTTACTAACAAAGGAACACAATTAGTACATGTTGAAGAGGTGTAAAGAGAAAATGAACATTTGTTATGAGCTAGACATATTTTTTTCCATAATAACTCTCATGTTGCAATACCGGGCCATATCACAGGCAGCTACAATAGTAGGAACGAGGTGAGTTACTTACTGCAGAATGTACTAACTGGACATGAAAGTTATACTAATATGGGTGAACACAACATCTTCCTATGACGGATGTGTGAGGATCTCAAATTTCAGAGAGACTTTATGCAAACAAGTGACCATCTCAATTGACATGTACACATATAATAGGTGCTGAGACATGATCTTATTTTACTAGACTGTGAAAAGGGTCTATGACAATGTTCACAAAGGGAGTAAAGTGATTGTTCCAACCATATGAGCCACATACACCGGAGAGAGAGAGAGTGGCTCAAAAAAGATGTCAACACTAGACTACTTTGTATTATATTTGATACCACGTAGGTAAACATTATGATGGTTCACGCACAAGTGAGCATATGTTGTCTTATTTAAATCAGAAGGTTCTATAAGAAATTCATCAGGTATAGTCCTTTGTTGAGAATTTAGGGAGCAAGTGGGAAGTATTAATCCAGGGCTATAGCTCGTTTCAAGGAAATCATTATAGAACCCAATTCCTCAAGAGGTCATAAGTAAGAGAATTGTAATAAAGAGGCTTCACAAATAATGTGTCTCCTTCAAAGAGTAGATACATGCAATGTTTTTTAATTCAGATTCTTGTTAAGACCATATTTATGCAGGCTATCAATATAGATGTACATATAGAACAAGGAAAAGTATGTGAAGCTCAGAATGATGTACTAAGGAGTGACTTACTTTGTAAGTTTAGATTGTTGGGGAAATGCCTTAATTGATGCCCCTCAACTCCACATTCGTAAGATACATTGGTACTATAGTGACATAGCCCCCAATGACATCTCCTACACTTCACGCAATGAGGATGAGGTCCACTAAACTAACTCGCCCCACTGACCTGATATTTACCCTTTTGCATACATCATAACCATACCCCTTATCCTTCCTTCAAGCCCCCATGGCGGGAGTAACAATATCTGTACCGGTATGTTGTGTGGATCATTGGAATTGCCCAATTCTAAAATCCCTAACATGCTGATGATCACATTCATGACATGACGCCAAATGTTCCTTCCTGATTATCAGGCAAGTCGGGCTAGGTGTACCCAACCTAGGGCATTTGTTCTTCTTGTTCCCCCTCTTTGCACAATCATAACATATTTCAAGAGTCATCTAACGTCTCCCCAAGTGATGTTTCTTACAAATAAAACAATCTGGCTCATTGGTGCCAACAACCCTCTTTCGCTTCTTAGGTGCTCTCACCACATGATCCAGTGGTGCGGTGACATTGAAAGGAACAAGGACACTTCCCTTAGCAACAAGTTCTTCCAATCCCTCCATGGCTCGACACATTCCTCCTAACAAACTCTTGTGCAATCTCCCCCAGATTCAATGATGGGGTCATTTCCTCCTTGCTGCTTTGAACTCATGGATTACTCATCTAGGAAAATGAGACATGATAAGGAAATTAGCTCTCTATCTTGAGCTCTATCGCACGATCTGGAGTATCAAAGAAGGGTGTTATTCCTAAATGCCCAAGTAGACTCATAATTATAGATGTGGTCGAAAACACACCTATAATAAGAACTCTATTAGAAATAGCCCCGAGATATCCTAGTACACTTTAAAACTTTAGGATCTGATACCAAGTTTTTCATGCCCCGACCTTGGGGAGCGCAATCGGCGCTCAACCGAGATAACCTGGCTACCCAACTCACCCATAAATGAAGGGGAGATAAATTTCATTAATTAACACCAAGAGGATTCATGAACAACACTAATTCCATCACCATTAGTTACTTCATTTACAAAGTCGCAAAATACATACACTTCCATAGTTTGAAGTGCAACATGTAATACACATACGACATCACTAGCTTGACTTTCCCAATAACAATACACAATCCACACCATGTATACGGATCCTCTAATATATACAAAAGAGTACAATCATAGTGCCGAAAATAGGGCTTCGACTACAGTTCAAACATAATATACACAGAACAAAACATGCACGACCCTGAAATGAAGTGGGGCTCACCAAGTAAACTAAGAAGAGAGTGTACCTCTATCACTGGTCAATGCCTTCCGCTGTGGAACCACCTGCATCCATTAAAGATGCACACCCCCGGAAAAAGGGACGTTAGTACATGTCAAATATTCAAGGACATGGAAATACAACATGAATATGATGAATCATGGTATCAATAAAAGGGCTTAGATAGTCGTTAAAGCCATACAAAATTTATTAAGAGATTTCAATAACATTTATAAATTTTTAAGTCGGGGATCCTCTACAACCACCTTTACACAAAGCGGCCTTGCCAACTCACCCCAATGTATGCGGGTGGAGGTGTAATCACAATACAACAACTCTACACAAAGCCGACCCGCCGCCTTACCGCAATGTATGCCGGTGGAGGTGCAATCACAATACCACAACTCTACATAAAGCAGCCATGCCGCCTCACCCCAATGTATGCGGGTGAAGATGCAATCATAATACCACAACTCTACACAAAACGGATCCGTCGCCTCACCCCAATGTATGCGGGTGAAGGTGCAATCACAATACCATAACACTACACAAAGAGGCCTCGCCGCCTTACCATAATGTATGCGGGTGGAGGTCCAATCACAATACTACAACTCTACACAAAGAAGCCCCTCCGTCTCACCCCAATATATGTGGGTGGAGGTATATTCACATTACCACCACTAAACACAAAGAAACCTTGTCGCGTCACCCTAATGTATGTGGGTGGAGATGAAATCGCAAAACCACAACTCTACATAAAGCAGCCCCGCCGCCTCACCCCAATATATGTGGGTGAAGGTGTATTCACAGTACCACAACTCTACAGAAAGAAGCTAGGTTGTCTCACCCCAATGTATGTGGATGGAGGTGTATTCACAATATCAAAACTTTATAGAAAGCTGTCCCACTACCTCACCCCAATATATGCGAGTGTAAGTGTATTCACAATACCAAAACTCTACACAAAGCGGCCCTGCTGCCTCAACCCAACGTATGCGGGTGGAGGTGTATTCACAATACCAAAACTCTACACAAAGTGGTCGTGCCGCCTTACACCAATGTATGCGAGTGGAGGTGTATTCATAGTTCCACAACTCTACACAAAGCAACCCCACTGCCTCACCCTAATGTATGCGGGTGGAGGTGTATTCACAATGCCACACTTCGAATTCCCAAAATGATAATTGTTTGTACAAAAGAGTTCCCTTCCAATCAACCATTTGGCACCTTTGGCCTTAGCAAGTGTAAATTCATATGGTTTTATCATATGAGAAATAAGTGTTTGATAACATTGATTTCATTCAAGATTTTCTTCCCAAAAGGGGTATATCACAATTGAGTTAAAAATAGATAATCATAAAGACATGAGGGTTCTAACACTTTATGCCAATCGGGAATCAATTTTACTAGTTCGAATATCCCACATCAATAGCGTTTCAAGTTCGAACTACACACGATGGAGTTTTGAGTTTTGTAAGAATACGGGGATTGCAATACTAGAAGGAGAGTTTAGCCTTCATACCTTAAATTCAACCCTTAATGATACTACAATGATCTACTACACTAAGCAACTTCAATCTACAATATTAACATCCAACGAGACCATCATTATTAACAACTTCTATAGTTCAGGCCATTTTGACACTTTATCAAACACATAGTAATAAAATTCTCTACATCTCATAGCCATTTAATTAGTTCATCCAACTACCACCATTTACCAACAATTTATCCCGCCATCATTCATAAACATTTTTATAACTTCCAGCATCACATACATGACCATCCATCCACTCCAACCCACAAAATTCCATCAAATAATCACCTTTCTATCTCTACAGTGGTTATGTATTTAAATTGGGAAATTATGGCTTCCAATCACCATCCCATGAGTTCCAATACTTAATTCATACTCATTTTCCCATAATAAATCTATGCATGTAAGTCTAAGGGTGTATGATTTATCATTTGGAAGATATCTTGAAAAACCCTTCTTTTGAGTTCTTGAAGAAATTTATTGAAAGTCTGAGGGTTTGATGTGTAGATTTCATCAATACTAATATAGAAATGATGGAATTTCACATCAAGATAATGAGGATTTCTTACCTTGAAGAAGAGAGGAGTTGGTGGTCTTGAGAGAGTGGAGAAGTGCTCCAAAATCCGTCCAAGTGAAATGGGGGAAATGAACCCCCAAAGTGAGTACTTAAAAGAAAAGCTCCAGGTGGGGGTAGTGTGCCAGTGCTAGCGCCAAATGCCTATACTTCACTGGTTTCCAAAGTTGCTGAGAGGGTTGGCATGCCACAATCTGCACGTTGCACGCTCCAAGTTATTTTCTTCTCCATTTCTTGCTTCTCCACTCACTCTCAATTGATACCTTGCTATGATGTAGACCCGAATTGACTTCCAAACCTTCAAATAAGTATGAAACCATATTTACATAATAACATCCTCGTTTGTGGACATCATGGCACGTAAAACGGGAAGTGAAGATCTCGAGATGCGCTATAAGGCCTTAAACTTCTCAAAAATATTGAGGGTCTTAAAACCATGTAGAATCAAAATCCATTGGGAAAATACATTTATACTGATAGAGTAATACTTGCCCAAAGTCAAGGGGTGCACGGCTTAGGACATCGTATTCCATCTAACATTTCCCACTTTCTCCCACCAAAAACCTTTTTCACTTTTAAACTTCATTAACATGCTCCAAACAACTTCCTTTGGCACTCGAAAAGATCATCCCCATTCAGCGTAGGATCTCTTTAAAGTCTTAAACCATTAGGAAATTTTTACGGGGCCTTACATCCTTTGTATCATTATTCATACCAGCTTTGTAAATTCTAAATATTATAAGCTCATGATTTATACTACCAGTCCTTGGGGAGTGTATTGGAGTCTAATATATTATCTTTAGTTTCTGAGTCAAATATCTTTTGAATCGAATTGTTGTTATTTGGATTAGGGTGAGGTTAGGTGCCATCACGACTAGTTGGATTTTGGGCCGTGACAAGTTAGTATCTGAGCTCTAGTTTCATAGAATTTACGAGTCATGAGCAAGTGTGTAGTAGAGTCTTGCGGATCGGTATGATGATGTCCATACCTATTTTCAAGAGGCTATAAGGAACTTAGGATTAAACTTATCATCTTTCTTTCCTTACGTGCAGCATTGGTTCAGCTTGAAGCATATCTCTTTGAATTTCATCCACTCACTCGTATGCGTATGTGAACGCTCAGTATTAGTTGTGCATCGGCATCTTTTGACTCTACAGATGAGGTGTGAGATGCATTTTCTGTATTTTGGTTATAGGCTAGTCTGGAGGACTTGAGTCCAGGTTTATACCATAGATTAGGCTCGGTAGTTTCAGTTGGGTGAACTTTTGCTTTTGGACTTATATCTACGGTAGTGTCCCTATGGGTGGAAAATTCTGGCTCGATGAGTGGTTAGATGACCATATGGTGATTATATTGTGACTGCGGGATGTGTTCATATGACTTTTTATAAGACGGGAGAAATTCTCTTGGGAGGTAAAGAGGGCTATTGGGTGCTTGATTTTTGTAGGTGTGTATACGGTTTGGAGTTAGGAGGATTTTGAGGGATTCTTTCATGTTATTTCATTGGTGGGACGGAGTATATTTTCATGTCTTGTTGATGAGTTCAAACTCAAGAAGTTTAAGTGATTACATAGTAGTTTTGGCTGAAATGGGGTATAGAAAGATTCCATTTGGAGGATGATTAGGCGGGTTATAACCTGCAGGGTAACTTATAGATGTGTGATCTTTACAATGTTATGTGGAGAATTTCTTTTCTACCAGCGGGTTATATATGTTGAGATTTGAATTTAGGCACTATATGGTTTGTATTGCATGAGATTGTGAAGAATGTAGTTGAATATCACTGTGTTATTATGGCAGTAATAGCGTATAGGTATTGTGAGTTACCGAGTGTTTTGATCTATGGCTTTGAGCCAAGTGGGGGAGCCTGCTACCGGTGATTTAATTGCATGGTTATATGTTAAATTTTAGTTTTGGTCTGAGTCATACTTGCGGATCGGTTATGACTTGCAGAGGCTAGTTTTGAGGATGACTTAAGCAAGGAAATTCCTGGATACGGGTTATATTGCGTTTTATGAGTATATGAAAATCATGGAATGATGGAGTTGTTTGGGCGGTGGAGTATGAATGAGAAGGATGTAATGCGCATGGAGTATAAATTTGATAGGTTGTGTTAAGGTAGGGTTACTTATTTGGGTGTTGTTGTGCTAATGGAGCACAGGTCGTTTGGCCCGTTTGGACGGTGGAGTATGAATGTGAAGGATATAATGCGCATAGAGTATGAATTTGATCGGTTGTGTTAAGGTAGGGTTACTTCTTTGGGTGTTGTTGTGCTAATGGAGCACATGTCATTTGGCCCGTTTGGACGGTGCAGATTTGGGCAGAATGGATGACTCTCGAGATGGTTATAAAGAGTTAAAGACTTATATGTAGCAATTGAAAATTTTTCAGATTTGTATATGGCTAAGATCTGAGACTTGCATTTGATGGTGCTGGGACTTGCGATAATTCTGTATCACTAGATTCTACATTTTGGTATCAGAAAGGTAAGGAGAACAATTTTAAATTCACATAAGTTCTCTTCAGAGCGGGTGTCTCGGTTGTGGTACATATGGGGGTGCTTAACAATGAATACAGCGGCTTATGGGCCATGGGTCAGTGTGGTTTTATGATAGTATATCTTGTGTGGTGAGCTTTGGGTAAGAATCGTGGTGTTCCGACAAGGAGAAGTGGCAACTTGAGGGTAATTTGGAGGAACTCGGAGAATTAGGATATCTTGGTAATAGGTTGGACCAGCACGTTAATGGATATGATCGGTTCTTTGGGTACTTATGATGCGGTGAGTCTCTACTTGTGTTTTGGTGGAAATACACTTGGGTTTGGTGATATGTGTGGCTTGGTCAAGTTAGTGAGATGCAAGTCTGATGTCTTAGTTAAGTTCAAATGGATTTCAAAGTGTTCTCGGTGATTTCTACCACAGTTTGAGGCCGGATATTTCCTATCGGCGTTAGGAGCATGTTGAGTATTGTGATTTTCTCCTGGATGGGATCAAATGGAAGGTTTCTGACTTATCGGGTATGTATTCTACTAGTGACTCGTAGTTGATTAAGATATTCTCGTACTTTTCATATGATGGCATGATGGATGTTGTGTGTTGTGTGGGATTGAGATTTGTATGTGCAAGGTCATGGTTCAGTTTTGAAGGGAAGGTCATGAATCTTGAATAATATGGACGGTTTCAGATGTTTAGATGAATGCTGCTACTACTTGGTATTTCCTGAGAAGGGTGCGCATTTCAGAAGGCGCACGGTGTTTTGATTTACGAATGCTTCATTGGTATTGTGGTACTCTCTTGGTTGATCGACTATCGATATTCAAATTTTTGCTATGTGGCACGGTAGAATTATAGAAGTATTCCTCGTGGGATGATCGTGCATGAGAGATGTGTTAAGCATTCGAGTGCTGGAGTTGGGATCAGTTATGGTGATTTATGTGTTCTATGAATTTTGAGGCTGGGAGTTCTCGGAAGCATATTGTTTCGGGGTTGCGGACTGTGAAGATGTGGCCAAAGTTAGACGAATGGTGCCACATGTTATAGTTAGGTCGTTGTGAACTTTTGGAGGGCTATTTCTCCATTTGGGGGATGACCGGAGTTGATTTGGGGGTCCATTGGTAGGCCTGATGAGGATGTGTATTCTACACCGGGTCGGATTTGTTGACTCGGTACTTCTATTGTTGAGGGATGTACTATTCGATTAGATTAATCATATTTGTATTTGGTATGTTCTATGTGTTACTCTGCTATGCTGGGGAGGTTGTGATTTATCGGCTATATGCACACATGATGCGGTTCTGTTTGGGCCTTGCAGCGAAATTCGAGCGAGATGGATATAGGGATGTTGAATGGTTAGTTACGCCTTAGTTATGTCCTCTCACCTATTGTGGTATATTGTGTTGTTTGCTTCACCGTGGTTATGCTCATGCACTTTGTATACTTGTTTAACTGCTCATGTATAATATGTTTGGACTGGAGGCCTGGGGCTATATCATAAGTAGGGATTTTGACTGCTTATTTGCTTTCTTTTACTTACGATTTAGCTCAAAAATGCTTAAAGGTATTCCCGAGAACTAATCAAATGTGCTTTCTTGCAGGAATATTGGGAAACGAGCCAAAGAAATGAAAAAGGACCAAAGTGTGAACCGCACAATACTGTGTGCGGCCGCAAACTCTGAAGAAACACTGACAAAATTCCTTCACAGAGTGCGGACCGCACAGTTATTGTGCGGCCGCATAATACAAGATTCAGAGAGGTGTGCTTTGGAAGCCCAAAGATGTGCGGACCGCACTATTATTGTGAGGCCGTAGGATGCCAAAGTGCAGACGCACTCATAAATGTGCGGTCCGCAGAAAGAAGCCCAGTTCCAACCCAAGATCAAGAGTGCGGCCGCACTCAGAAATGTGCGGTCCGCGCAATCAGAAGAGTGCGGTTGTACCCCATATTTATGCGGCCGCAGAAAGCCATCAAGTCAAGTTAGCCTTTAATTGCGGTGTACACAGAATTATGTGGTCGCACAACCTCCGCATGGGCAACTTTGTCAGATATTTTTAGTTGGGTATAAATAGATCATTTTTTCATTTTTGGGTTAAGTTTTTTGTACCTGAGAATAGAGGGTCGATTTTATTTATTGTATTGGGTAACTTTGTACTAGTTTAGCATTTAAACATTAGATTTTCTTTCCTTAATCATTTATTATGAATTTTATCTTAGTTTCTTCTTTAATTTCTTCATTTTCCATGAGTAGTTAAACCCTTAGCTAGGGTTGTGACCCAACCCTAGCATAGGTACTTAATGGGTGATTGATTTAGGGCTTATTTATGATTGGGTATATGATATTTAGCTTAGTTCTTGCTTGAATTTGAGAATTGATGGTTGCAAACATTTATTCATGCCTAATTAACTTAGTCTCTACTTGAGAAAGAGAGACTAAGTCTAGGAAAACTTGGCTAACAAGAAATTGGGGTGAACTCAAGAAATTGATAGCCCCAATTAAAGGGTCGAACCTAGAGATAGTAACACCCGACTTGAGCATTTATCACTTGCTTCGTGAAATACCCATTTGGACTTAAGACATCCAAATTGGGAAAAATCTCTCAAACTACCGAGAGGTGTAGAGTGAGTAATCAGGTGTGACTGCTACATTGTATCCCGATCAACCAAATATGCCATAAAGCTCTTAATCTGTTAGGTAACCATCTAGGCAAAACTACAACACTAGATCTTTTATAACTTGAAAAACAACCAAAACCAAAAACACTGCCTCTTAGCTTTACAATTACAAGCATTAGCATAAAAGTATAAGTAGAAACAACAATTGAATATGTGGAAGTGCAATTTTAGGCACGTCATACACTCACACTAGGTATATACCTAATCCCACATAAAGCTCCCTGTGGAATCGAACCCGAATCGCGTTGGACTTTTATTATTGCATCGACCGCCTCACAAACCAAATTATTGGTGTGAGTTTGGGAGACATCCATTGTTGGCGCCATTGCGGGGATCTAAAAATGGATTTAGCTATATTCTTAGTTTTGTGTGTGGTTTGTCTTTTTTTCCTTCCGAGTTACTAATTTTGTTTTTGAATTGATTATATGTACAAGAATGGCTCTCAATAATGAGCCTCTCAGGAATTTACCATTGGGGAGGAAGTGGACGATGACCAAGGTGATGAGGTTCATCCCGAACCTCAAGCAAATAGGTGGGGCTGACCGCCTCATGATAATGTTCCCGTCCATCCCCCACCTCCACCAAGAGTGGTTGCACACTGGGTGTTGCCAAACGAGGGTTATGCAAGTGCCATANCCCCACCCCCCCCCCCCCTCATTAGGGAGAGAAACTTTCAAATCACCAATGTGATGCTTACACTGCTTGAGCAACGGGGATTCTTCACTGAGGCTCCGAGTCAAATTGCTTACAAGCATCTCAAAGGGTTCGTGGATACTTGTTGGGGGAGAAAACAAACCAATGTTTCCGATGATGCACTGCGGTTGAGGATATTTCTCTTCTCTCTATGGGGAAATGCATTGTACTGGTTAGAACGATTGCCCAATCATTCCAGCCATACATAGGATGAGTTGGCAAAAAAACTCGTTGCGAACTTCCTTTCTCTGGGACATATGGTTACACTTCGGGATGATATTCTAGAGTTCAAGCAAGAACCCAATGATCCATTGCACGAGATTTGGGAGAGATATTTCACCATGATTAAAGAGTGTCCGAATAATGATATGACTGGGGCCATGATCCAACAAACCTTCTACAGGGGGATCAACACGACAAATCAATACGTGGTCACCCAACTTGCCGGTGGGAATTTCATGAACACACCTTATGTCGAAGCTTGTGAAATTTTGGACGAAATGGCGGATACTTCATCGCCATGGCAAAGTAGAGCTAATGTTCCTCAAGGTGATCCGTCATTCACCTACACAAGGAACTACATGATCATGGGCAACCAATTGGCGAGTTGACCACAAAAATGAATCAGCTGACCAAAGCTCAACTTCAACAATTTCAAGTGCCGAAGAAAGTGAATGCAATGGAAGGTGTTAATTTGATGATGAACAAAAGAAGGCAAAAAGGTCCACAACTGCAAAACCGTGTGGAGCAATTTGTGCAAAATGATAGTGGTTTTGATTAAGGTGATTCGTACAATGAGCAAGAAGAATAAGTGCGATATGTCAACAATTATCAAGGCCAAAGAAATAATTCTCAAGGACAAAATCAACAACAATGTCGATCTCAAGGAAATCAAGGAAATTGGAACAATCAAATCCACCAAGGTAATTGGAGTTGTGGTAACAAAAATCAAGGTAATTAGGGGAATAACAATCAAGGCAATTGGAATAATCAAGGTAACCAAGGAAATTGGGGAGGAAATAACCAAGGCAATTGGGGTGGAAACAACCAAAGCAATTGGGGAGGCTACAACCAAGGGTTTTGGAATAATAATAACCAAGGGAATCGGGGGTCGGGCTTTCAAAGGCCCCCGATGTATCAATAACCAAGCAACCCACCTCCTTCCTTCTCAAGGTCCTAGTTCATCCAACAATGAAATGGGATGAATTGAAAATATATTCAAACAAATGAGAAAAATGCAGACTCTGATGCTCAATTGGCCTCCCACAACACTTCAATCCGTAATTTAGAAGTTCAATTGGGGAAAATCTCGCAAGCTTTAAACACTCGTCGTAAGGGGTCACTACCTAGTGATACGGTGGTGAACCCAAAGGGTGGGAACAACACGTGACATGCCATGCTCGTAACCACAAAGAGTGGAAGAGGTGGAGATGCAACCACCTCAAATCAAAGAAGAATTGTGGATGATGATGTGTTGGTTCAAGAAGATGAGACTCCAAATAACGTGGTTTAAGCTAAGGAAGAAGTGGGAATTGATATTGATGAAAATGTAGTGGATACCCAAGAAGAAGTGAACCCATCTAGGGAACACGTGATTGACATATCGGAATCAGCAGTGCCAAAGGACAAGGCACCTATGCCAAGTCCTCCTCCTCCACACCCTCAAAGGCTCGCAAAGAAAAACTAGTGAAAACCAATTCAAGAATTTTATTGACATGATGAAAAGCTTATCTATTAATGTGCCATTGGTTGAGGCGTTGGAATAAATGCCTGGTTATGCAAAGTTCATGAAGGATTTAGTGACAAATAAGAGATCAATGAATTGTGAGACTATCAAGATGACATATCAAGTGAGTGTTATTGTGCACTCAATGGCTCCGAAATTGGAAGATCCCGGCGCTGTCACAATCCCTTGCGTTATTGGGAGCACTGACTTTGCCAAAGATCTATGTGATCTAGGGGAAAGTATCAACTTGATTCCCTACTCAATATTCAAAACTTTGGAAATTGGGCAACCAAGACCCACGTATATGAGGTTGCAAATATCGGATCCTACTTTGAAGAGACCATTGGGTATTATTGATGATGTGTTGGTTCGTGTTGATAAGTTCATCCTTCTTGCAGACTTTGTGATTATTGCGAGGTTGACTATGAGGTGCCTATTATCTTGGTTAGACCTTTTCTTGCTACAGGGAAGGCTCTTGTTGATGTGGAAGACCGTTATCTCACCTTCCGGATGGGTGATGAAAAGGTGGTTTTTCATGTGTGCAAATCGATGAGGCAACCGAATAGAGTGATTGTTGATGATGCCAGTGATGTGATGAATTTTGATGATACCTTGGAAGCCGTTTTTCTTAATCATGATGATGATGAGAAGGAAGGCTTTGTGGAATGTGTAAATGCATTACAAGGAATGGAGTCGTATACTTATGCACCCCGAAAATTTTCCTTAGATCTTGAGAACCGGAAGACTCCTCCAATAAAGACCTTAATCGAGGTGCCTCCCATTTTGGAGTTAAAGCCTTTGCCTTCACATCTCAAGTATGAGTTTCTTGGCCTATGTTCTTCTTTACCTATTATTCTTTCCTCTTACTTGACTAACGTGCAGGTAGATTCTACTTTGGCGGTGCTTCAAAAAAGGAAGAAAGCTATAGGATGGACATTTGAGGATATTCGGGGCATAAGCCCTGCCTTTTCCATGCATAAGATTATTTTGGAGGAGGATTCCAAAGCCTCTGCTGAACATCAAAGAAGATTGAATGAAGCAATGCAAGAGGTGGTGAAGAATGATATCATAAAATGGTTCGATGTCGGGGTTGTCTACCCCGTTTTTGATAGCTCGTGGACCTCTCTGGTGAAATGTATCCCAAGGAAAGGGGAGATGACTGTGTTAACAAATGAAAAGAATGAATTGATCCCCACAAGAACGGTCACCGGGTGGAGAGTGTGCATGGACTATAGGAAGCTCAACAAAGTCACTCGGAAAGATCATTTTCTGCTTCCATTTATTGATCAAATGCTTGATAGGTTGGCCGGATGAGCTTTTTATTGTTTTCTTGATGGATATTACAGCTAAAATCAAATTCTTATTGCTCCTGAGGACCAAGAGAAGACTAATTTCACTTGTCCCTATGGTACTTTCGCATTCTCGCGGATGCCATTTGGGTTATGCAATGTATCGGCGACTTTTCAACGGTGTATGATGGCCATCTTCACCGACATGGTGGAGGATTATCTTGAAGTCTTCATGGATGACTTTTCTATGGTGGGAATTCTTTTGATGAGTTCTTGGACAACTTGGAAAAGGTACTAGAAATATGTGAGGAAACAAACTTGGTTTTGAATTGGGAGAAATGTCACTTCATGGTCGAGAAAGGCAATGTCTTCGGCCATAAGATTACAAAGCATAGTATTGAGGTCGATAAGGAAAATTGAGGTGATCACCAAACTCCTTCCCCCTACATCCATAAAGGGAGTGAGGAGCTTCTTGGGTCATGCGAGGTTCTATCGTCTATTCATCAATCACATTTCTAAGGTGGTACACCCTTTATGTAAACTTTTGAAAAAGGATGCCAGGTTCTATTTCAACGAAGATTGTATGAAGGCATTCGAATTGCTCAAGTTTAAGTTGACTACTATCACCACACCGGATTGGAGCTTAGATTTTGAGCTCATGTGTGATGCAAGTGGTGTGGCGGTTGGAGCGGTGTTGGGGAAACGTATCAACAAAATCTTCCATCTAGTCTACTATGCTAGTAAGACCATGAATGATGCCCAAGTCAACTACACAGTGACCGAAATGGAGCTCCTTGCTATTGTTTTTGCTTTGGAGAAGTCCCACCCATACTTGATGGATACAAAGGTTATTGTTCACACCGACCATGCGGCGCTTCGATATTTGATGAGCAAGAAAAATTCTAAAGCATGACTAATGCGGTGGGTGCATCTTTTGCAAGAGGTTGATCTAGAGATTCAAGACTGCAAGGGTAGTGAAAATCAAGTGGCATACCACTTGTCTCGTTTGGAGGAGGAGGGGAGGCCATATAATGGCCTTGAGAGAAATGATTTATTTCCCGATGAGCAACTCCTAGCCATTTCTATGACCGGGATGCCGACTTAGCCAATTATCTTATTAGTGAAATTGTACCGAATGAGTCCTCTTCAAACCAAAGGAAGAAGCTCAAACGGGATTGCCTTGACTATTATTGGGATAAGTCGTATCCCTTTCGAATTTGTACCGATGGTGTGATTCGACGATGTGTACCGGAGGAAGAACAAATGGATATTCTTGAAGCTTGCCACTCTTTGCCATATGGTGGTCACCATGGTGGAGCTAGAACGGCTATAAAAGTGTTGAGTTCTGGATTCTATTGGCCTACTCTTTACAAGGAGTCTAGCAATCTCGTCAGGCGTTGTGATGAATGTCAGAGGGCCGGTGGGATTTCTATGAAAAATGAGATGCCCCTCACCACCATCTTGGAGATTGACATTTTTGATGTGTGGGGCATTGATTTTGTGGGTCCGTTCGTGAGCTCTTGTGGGAATACTTACATATTGTTAGTGGTGGATTATGTGTCAAAGTGGATTAAAACGCTGGCTTTTTCCAACAATGAAGCTCGAAGTGTGGTGGCATTTTTGAAAAAGAATTGGTACTCCAAGGGCCATTATTAGTTATGGGGGATCGCATTTTTGCAACAAAGCTTTTGATACCTTACTCACAAAGTATGGTGTCACTCACAAAGTGTCGACCCCCTATCATCCTCAAGCAAGCGGGAAAGTTGAAGTCTCCAATCGAGAGATCAAGAGTATTTTGTCAAAGACCGTGAATGCCAACCGGACGGATTGGTCGAAAAAACTTGATGATGCTCTTTAGGCTTATAGGAAGGCTTACAAAACACCAATTATTTTGTCTCGTATCAATTAGTCTTCGGGAAAGCTTGTCACCTACCAGTGGAACTTGAGCACAAGGCTATGTAGGCATTGAAGAAGCTTAATCTTGAATGGGATGTCACCCCGAACATAAGGGTGGCACAATTGAATGAGCTTGATTAATTCCGCTACCATGCTTATACAAGTTCGTCCTTATACAAGGACAAGATGAAGTATCTCCATGACAAGTACATCCAGAATAAGGAATTTAAAGAAGGTGATCTTGTGCTATTGTCCAATTCTCGGTTGCGGATGTTTCCGGGAAGTTGAAGTCCAAGTGGAGTGGTCCATTTAAGGTTGTGCATATGACACCCTTTGGTGCATTAGACTTGTAAAACAAAAATGATGAAGTGTTTAGAGTCAATGGTCACCGGGTGAAACATTATCTTGGAAAGGTTGATGATGGCCACGTTGTGGCATTGATTCATTTCAAGTGATTGACGGTAACCTCCATCGTCTCGCGACGTTAATCAGGCGCATCTTGGGAGGCAACCCATGTTTCTTGTCATTTTCATTTTCTTCCTTTTTAGATAGGTTTTCGTATTGAGCTAACTGGTTTTGAAGGAAATTCCCGGAATGAGTGTACATTACAAGGACTATAACTGAAAAAATTGGCCAAGTGTTGAAATTATACGAACCGCACCAAAATTGTGCAGGCCGCACAATAATGATTACAACCGTGGAGAAGAATCTATGGCCGCACAATTCTTTGAGCGGCCACACAACTGGAGACCCAAATATGTGAACTCTCAGAAATTTGAAGTTGTAGAGAATAGGCCAATATGCGGACTGCACAAATTTCTGCAGCCACACTCACTTTTGTGTGGACCGTAGAAGCTCAGTTCAAGTACATGTAAAGAGCGCGGACTGCACTCAAAATTGTGCGGCCACACTCAGCTCACTTTTTTACCGACTTGGTCAACCTATAAATAGGACTTTTGAACACTATTCACACTTTACACTCTTTGAGCTTTGAACCCTAAGCAAAAACTGTGCGCTGAAAAATGCTTCACAACCCACACTTCCAATCAATTCATCAAGTCTAGATTCTTACATGCATTCCTTCATCACTGGTATGTTCAATCCATGTTAGATTTTTGTCCATTTTTCTTAATATTTGTTTTCTTTGATTAGTTTAATTATTTTTAGGCCTAAAAATATCAAATTTTCTTAATATGTGCTAAAACCTCATTTGAATTGTTTCATATATGTTATTTAGGGACTGGGTAGACCATTAATCAAGTTAATTTGTGCATCCCATGTCTAATTTGTGAAAAATTGCATGAACCCTTCAACCGGTGCCGTAGGTTTTCAAATTGTGCGGCCGCACACAAAATTGTGTGGTCCATAGATCTATTGATTAGGGGAAAATGGTTCTTGAAAAGTGCGGACCGCACTCAAAATTTAGAAATCCGCAGAAAAATTGTGTGGCCGCATAAAAATGTGTGCGACCACACTTTTGAACTTCAGAGGACCAGTATCTCAGGATTGGATTTCTGCGGCCACACTCAAAATTGTGCGGTACGCACTTCAGGATGTGTGACCGCACTCATAATTATGCGGTCCGCACTTCAGGGTGTGCGGCTGCACTTTAAAATTGTGTGGTCCGCACATGACAGTATGCGACTACACTAAAAATTGTGCGGTTCGCGCTGTCTCCTCTGTAGACTATTGTCCTGCAACTATTATGCATATGTTTGAATTGCTTTGAAATCCAACTGACTTATTTACCTTGTATTGCAGACAATGGTTAGATCACGTGGTAGAGGCAATACATCAAAAGGGAGAGGTGAATCCTACCGAGGCAGAGGAAAAGGCACTCAACCACTGGGAATGCAATCCAGGCCAATTGCCAAAAAGCCGACCATCAGGAGAGGAAAGGCCACAAAGCCCTCTTAATTTAGTTCTTATGCCCCATCAAGGGAAGCCTCCCAGGGTCGTTCAATGGAGGTACATCCTGAGGCCCAGTCCCAACAACCCCAATCCACAAGGTGTTATCAGTTGCACAATGAACCCTCCACTATAGCAAGTTCTTCTAGAGGTTCCATGCCGGTAGCCAGAGTTCAGATCACTCCTCTACACCTACTCCTCCTGCACCAGTGGAAACTGATGATTATGATGATGTCCGGGATGATGGTAGAGGAGGGGACACTCGAGTGGGCGGCCTAGAGAGGTCGAAGAAGAAGGAAATTTGGGAGGATCAGTTCGTGAGCTTGACAGCCTTCACAAGTTTCCGAGAATTGTGGCCCCAGAGGTCGCTCACACTTGAGCGCCAGTTCTTAATAAAAAATTTAGATATTCATAATCCAAATGTACTTAGGCCATTCCGGGAGAGAAAGGGGTGGAAGTGGTTCACCCACAGTGTCATCGATGCAAATAAGCACTTAGTTAGGGAGTTCTATGCCAATGTGGATCACATCAATAAGGGTACCAAAATAACGAAGGTGAGATCTGAAAGTCCAGTTCGACTCCTGCTCTTTGAACACTTATGTGGGCTTTGAAGAGTTCGACGCAATCCAGTACCTAGAGAAGTTGGCTATGGGTGATGCAGCTCGCCCTTGGCTAGCTGAGATTTTGGTTGATCGAGGACCACTACCACCACGGATTACAATAGGAGTTCCTATCCTCCGTGACACCCTCAATTTTGAAGCTAAAGGGTGGCAGCCCTTCATGTGTAGCTGAATTGATCAAAATTTGAATAAGAACAATCTCCCACTTCCCCGAACAGTTCTGGTGGCTTCTATTATGGTTGGGTACCCGATCAATGTGGGTGCCATCACGTCAACCAACATCACATTAGCTGTCTGAAAAGGTGAAAGATCCTACCCTTAACCGATCACCCTCATTAAGTATTTCAATGATGCAAAGGTGGAGCGGAGTCTATATGATACAAAAGTAAGGGCCAAGAAGACCTTCTCATGGTACCACTTGCAGACAACCCAAAGTTCAAGGGTAAGGTCACTACCACTGTTGGCCAGTCTAACGAGCCATCGATGGTGGGTTCAGAGGCTGCTATTGAGTCATCTACAGCTCCCACGCCTCCATAGCAGCCGGGCCTTCTACCTGGACAGATGCCACGATAGCACCTTCATCTTCTAGACCATCAGTTCTGGTACCAGTGCCAGCCTCATCCACTAATCCACTCACTATGCTGTGAGTCTCCCAGACTTTGGCGAGCCTCAACAACTGGTCCCTCTGTCTGACATATCCAGTACTGTTACAGCATAGTCCTCTACCCCAGCAACACCACAGGTCCCTCTGTCAGTGGAGGAAACATTGAAGAAGATTATGGATAACCAGAAGACTATTATGGATACACCGGTGGCTCACGGGGGAGGTATTGAGGAGTTGGCCAAGCAGGTGAAGAAAATGAGGAAATCCCAGGCTTCGAAGAAAGCAGTGGAGAGTTTGAGAAAGGAGGTGATGAAGATAGCAACAACGGGTGATTTTCCACTTGACCTACTGAAGGAGACAGGTCCATCAGTACCAGCAAAACTTGCAGACCTACTGAGCTCATGTGTGATGCAAGTGATGTGGCGGTTAGAGCGGTGTTGGGGCAACGTATAACCAAAATCCTCCATCCAGTCTACTATGCTAGTAAGACTATTGAATGATGCCCAAGTCAACTACACAGTGACTGAAAAAGAGCTCCTTGCTATTGTTTTTGCTATGGAGAAGTTCTGACCGTACTTGATGGATACAAAGGTGATTGTTCACACCGACCATGCGGAGCTTCGATATTTGATGATGGCCATGTTGTGGTGTTGATTCATTTCAAGTGATTCATGGTAACTTGCATCGTGACACGGGATTAAATCAAGCGCTTCTTGGAAGGCAACCCATGTTTCTTTTCATTTTTCATTTTCTTCCTTTTAGATAGGATTTGTATTGAGCTAACTAGTTTTGAAGTGAATTGCATGAATGAGTGAGCATTGCAGGGACTGTAACTGAAAAAATTGGCCAAGTGTTGAATGCGAACCGCACAATAATGATTGCAACCGCAAAGAAGACTCTGTGGCCACACAATTCTTTGTGCTGCCGCACAACTGGAGACCCAAATATGTGAACTCTCTAAAATTTGAGGTTGTAGAGAATATGCCAATATGCGGCCGCATACAAAAATATGCGGACCACATAAATTTCTGCGGACGCACTCGCTTTTGTGAGGACAGTAGAAGCTCAGTTCAAGTGCAGGTAAAGAGCGTGGTCTGCAATCAAAATTGTGCAGCCACACTCAGCTCACTTTTTTGCCGAGTTGGTCAACCTATAAATAGGACTTTTGAACACTATTCACACTTTACACTCTTTGAGCTTTGAACCCTAAGTAAACACTGTGCACTGAAAAACTCTTCACAACCCACACTCCCAATCAATTTATCAAGTCTAGATTCTTACCTGCGTTCCTTCATCACTGGTATGTTAAATCCATGTTAGATTTTTGTCCATTTTTATTAATTTTTGTTTTCTTTGATTAGTTTAGTTATTTTTAGGCCTAAAAATGTCAAATGTTCTTAATATGTGCTTAAAACTCATGTGAGTAGTTTTATATATGTTCTTTAGGGACTGGGTAGACCATTAATCATGTTAATTTGTGTATACCACGTCTAATTTGTTAAAAATTGCATGAACCAGAAAAACAGTGCCGTAGGTTTTCAAATTGTGCAGCCGCGCACAAAATTATGCGGTCCGCAGATCTATTGATTAGGGCAAAATGGTGTTTGAAAAGTGTAGACCGCACTCAAAACTGTGGGATCTGCAAAAATATTGTGTGGCTGCATAAAAACGTGTGTGACCGCATTTTTGAACTTCAGAAAACCAATATCTCAGGATTGGATTTGTGCGGCTGCACTCAAAATTGTGCAGTCCGCACTTCAAAATGTGCGGCCGCACTTCAAAATGTGCGGCCGCACTCACAAATATGCGTTTTGTACTTCAGGGTGTGCGACAGCACTTTAAAATTGTGTGGTCCGCACATCACTCAAAATTGTGCGGTCTGCACTGTCTCCTCTGTTGACTGTTGTCCTGTAACTGTTATGCAAATTTTTGAATTGCTTTGAACTCCAACTGACTTATGTACCTTGTATTGCAGACAATGGTTAGATCACGTGGAAGAGGCAATACATCAAAAGGGAGAGGTGAATCCTCCTGAGGCAGAGGAAAAGGCACTCAACCACTAGGAGTGCAATCCAGGACAATTGCCAAAAAGCCGACCATCGGGAGAGGAAGGGCCATAGTGCCCTCAGAATATAGTTCCTATGCCCCATCAAGGGAAGCCTCCGAGTGTCGCTCAATGGAGGTACAGCCTGAGGCCCAGTCCCAACCACCCTAACCCACCTTGCATTATTAATTGCTCAACGAACCCTCCACTACCAGTGGAAAATGATGATTATGATGATGAATTCCCAGATGATGGTAGAGGAGGGGACACTCGAGTGGGCAGCCTAGAGAGGTCGAAGAAGAAGGAAATTTGAGAGGATCGGTTCGTGAGCTTGACAGCCTTCACAAGGTTCGGGGAATTGTGGCCCCAGAGGTCGCTCACACTTGAACGACAGTTCTTAATGTAGGATTTGGATATTCACAATCCAAATGTGTTTAGGCAGTTTCGGTTGAGAAAGGGGTGGAAGTGGTTCACCCACAGTGTCATCGATGCAAATGAGCACTTGGTTAGGGAGTTATACGCCAATATGTCTCACATCAAGAAGGGTACCAAAATAATAAATGTAAGAAATCTGAAAGTCTGATTTGACTCCTACACTTTGAACACTTATGTGGGCTTTGAAGAGGTCGAGGCAATCCAGTACCTAGAGAAGTTGTTTATGGGTGATGCAGCTCGCCCTTGTCTGGCTGAGATTTTTGCTGCTCGAGGACCACCGCCAACATGGATTATAGCAGGAGTTCCTATCCGTCGTGCCACCCTCAATTTTGAAGCTAAAGGGTCGCAGACCTTCATGTGTAGCCGTATTGATCCAAGTTTGAATGATAACAACCTCCCACTTCCCCGAGCAGTTCTGGTGGCTTCTATTATAGCTGGGTACCCGATCAATGTGGGTGCCATCACGTCAACCAACATCACATTAGTTGTCCAAAACAGTGAAAGATCCTACCGTTACCCGAGCACCCTCACTGAGTATTTCAATGATGCAAAGTTGGAGCCGTGGCCATATGATACAAAAGTAAGGGCTAAGAAGCCCTTCTCATGGTACCACTTTTAGGGTGAAGAAAACCCAAAGTTCAAGGGTAAGGTCACTACAACCATTGGCCAGTCTTAGGAGCCATCGGTGGTGGGTTCAGAGGTTGCTGCTGAGCCATCTATATCTCCCATGCCTTCCACAGTAGTCGGACCTTCTGCTGAGACAACCGCCATGCCAGCACTTTTATCTTCTAGGCCATCAGTTCTAGTACTAGTGCCAATCTCATCCACTTATCCACTCACTATGCTGCGAGTCTCCCATACTTTGGCGGGCCTCAACAACTAGATCAGACAGCCACTTTTAAGTTGTCTGACATATCCAGTACTGTTGCAGCACAGTCCTCTACCCCAGCAACACCACAGGTCCCTACGTTAGTGGAGGAAATATTAAAGAAGATTCTGGATAACCAGAAGACTATTATCGATACACCGGTGGCTCACGGGGGAGCTATTGAGGAGTTGGCCAAGCAGGTGAAGAAAATGAGGAAATCCCAGGCTTGAAAGAAAGCAATGGAGAGTTTGAGAAAGGAGGTGATGAAGATAGTAGCAGCGGGTGATTTGTTGTTTGACCTGCTGCTGGAGACAAATCCATCAGTACCAGCACACCCAATAGCACCCTCAGCAGAGGCACTAGCTGGCCAGTCTGGCGAGCCAGATCTTGTTGGCCCCATTGCTGAGGAGATGCTTCATATGCTCACCAATCCTGTTGTCCCTCAGCCCAGTGATGATGAGATACAGCTGGAGAAGATCGAGGGTGGTGATGCTGCCAGCCACTCTGAGACCACATAGGGAGTTTTCTTTTCTCTCTACCCTTCTTTGTTTTGATTTTGTTAAGCATTAAGGACAATGTTTGTTCTTATTCAGGCGGGTGGTCTATTTTGGTTCATTTTGGATGACCTTGATGACATTTGATTACTTTTGTCCTGTAATAACTTTAATACTCTTTTTCTTTTATTTTTATTTTCTCCCTCAGTATGTATATATTCATCCCTCCTATATATATTATATTCCCCTCGGTTTGTATATTCATTTGTGTTACTTTCAGTAGATTATTTCATAGCTTTTTTCATTTTGTTCTCTTAATAGTATAGCTTCTTAGTTACTTTAATAGCTTCTTTTTGACTTTTTAGCTTCTTTTTATGTTTAAGTGAACAATAAGCCTTTGGTTTTCTTAATTCCTCGGTTCTTTCCAAAGGTGGGAATTGTGTGAACCGGGTGGCGTTTCCCAACGATGGATGGCATGACAACCTTCTTACGGGATCGAGTCAGTTTTTTATGTTTAGGTAGAAAGAAGTAGTATTAATGAATACATACGGGTCAAGCGTGCTTCACTTGGTACCAACACACTTAACTACGCGCTTATGGTTAAAAATAAGTTTTTGGAAAGAAATAGCTCTAGTTAGTGACCCTGTGACTCTTGTGTTATCTTAGGTGAAATTCTAAGTTAGCTTGGCTTGAGAAGTGATTGTAGGTTTTTCTTGACCCATTTTGAAACCTTACATGTCCCACTAATGTTATCATTCTTAGTAAATCCTTTTGATACTAAAGCTTTTTTATTCAACAACCACGTTACAAGCTTTTACCCATTTTATAGTGACTCTCTCTTGGTACCTGAACTTTCTTTAGCACTCATGTGATACAAATGGAAAAAACATAAGTTTGGGGGAGAGACTAGGAGTTTAAAGATGGTGGCAAAGTAAGAAAAGAGAAAAGAAATAAAGAAGAGGGAAGGCAAAGAAAAATATAAAAAGAACAAGAACAAGAGAAAAACACAAAAAGAAAGTGAATAATGTGAAACGGTTGAAAAGATTCAAAAGGAAACAAAAGTGCAAAGCATGGAGAAAACAAAGAAGGAGAATATGAAAAGCATGACAAAGAAAGAGTGATGTCAAGTCTCTCTAGTTCCCCTAAGGAAAAAGAAAATGACTCAAAGAGTCGGCAAAATATGAGCCAAAAATAGAATATGGAGTGCTAATGGAAAGATGAACCAATTCCATTCCAACATTTCCCTCCTTAGTCCAAAAGCCTTCATTACATGCCAAAAAATCCCTACGTGATTTTAAGCCGGATAAACTTACATTAGTGGTGATCTACATGAGGGGCAAGCATATGGTACTTAGAGTCGGGCTTGTGACATTCTTTTGAGAGTGATGAGCGAATCTTTCTCAAGTCATTGAATTGATTTCTTCATTCGTGAGTCAGATGAGCTTATAGAGAGTATAGGAGGAGGAGTTTGGGATCCACAGTGACCTACATGAAAGTGCGAACTTCCTTGATGAACAAAGTCAACTCTTGATGCTCAAGCATCACATTAGAGCTATTTGTACTTTAACATTCAAATCATAGGCTTGTTAATGATTCATTAGCGTGTAGGTAATTATTGGTCCCAATTGATAAGTGTTTGATGCAACTTAGGCCAGCTGAAATACCCTTTTCTAGTGGGGGTGGGAGTTGCCTTAATTGCTTGAGGACAAGAAAAAGCTTAAGTTTGGGGGAGTTGATAAGTAGGGAATGTGACTGCTTATTTGATCTTTTTTACTTACGTTTTAGCTCAAAAATGCTTAAAGGTATTCCCGTGAACTAATGAAATGTGCTGTCTTGTAAGAATATTGGGAAACGAGCCAAAGAAATGTAAATCAACTCAAAAAGAAGTAAAATTAGACAAGGACCAAAACAAGACAAAAAGGACCAAAGTGCTGACCGCACAATACTGTGTGAGGCCGAAAATTCTGAAGAAACACTGACAGAATTCCTTCACAGAGTGTGGATCGCACAATTATTGTGCGGCCGCATAATACAAGATTCAGAGACTTGTGTTTTGGAATCCTGAAGATGTGTGAACCACACTATTATTGTGCGGCCGCAGAATGCCAAAGTGCGGCCGCACTCATAAATGTGTGGTCCTAGAAAGAAGCCCAGTTCCAACCCAAGATCAAGGGTATGGCCGCACTTAGAAATGTGTGGTCTGCACAATCAGAGGATGTGCGGCCGCACCCTACATTTATGCGTCCGCAGAAAGCCATCAAGTCAAGTCAGCCTCAAAATGCGGACCGCACACAGAATCGTGCGGCTGCACAACCTCCGCAGGGGTAATTTTCTTAGATATTTTCAGCTGGGTATACATAGATACTTTTTGTCATTTTTAGGTTAAGTTGTGTGCACCTGAGAATAGAGAGTCGTTTTTATTTACTGTATTGAGTAAATTTGTACTAGTTTAGCATTTAAACATTAGATTTTCTTTTCTTAATCATCTATTATGAATTTTATCTTATTTTCTTCTTTAATTTCTTCATTTTCCATGAGTAGCTAAACCCTTAGCTAGGGTTGTGACCCAACCATAGTATGGGTACTTAATGGGTGATGTATTTAGGGCTTATTTATGATTGGGTATATGATATTTAGCTTAGTTCTTGCTTGAATTTGAGAATTGAGGGTTGCAAACATTGATTCATGCCTAATTGACTTAGTCTCTACTTGAGAAAGAGAGAGTAAGTCTAGGAAAACTTGGATAACAAGAAATTGAGGTGAACTCAAGAAATTGATAGGCCCAATTAAAGAGTCAAACCTAGAGATAGCAAACCCGACTTGAGAATTTATCACTTGCTTCGTGAAATACCCATTTGGATTTGAGAAAGCCAAATTGGGAGAAATCACTCAAACTACCAAGAAGTATAAAGTGAGTAATCGCGTGTGATTGCTATATTGTATCCCGATCAACAAAACATTCCCTAAATCTCTCAATCCGTTAGGTAACCATCTTGGCGGAAGTTACAACCCTAGATATTTTATAACTTGAAAAAGAACCAAAACCAAAAATATTGCCTCTTAGCTTTACAATTACAAGCATTAGCATAAAAGTAGAAGTAGAAGTAACAATTGAATATGTGCAAGTGCAATTTTGGGCACGTCACACACTCACACTAGGTATATACCTAATCCCACATAAATATTCCTGTGGAATCAACCCCGACTCATGTTGGGTTTTTATTATTGCATCGACCACCTCACAAACCAAATTAGTGGTGTGAGTTTGGGCAACATCATTGTACCAGGCAGATTATATTATTGGCACGTGACTTGTTCGTGCAACACATGAACTGTCTGCACGAATCTCGGTATTGATACTATAGCACATGAGTTGTCCATACAACACGTGAGTTGTCTGTGCGGTTGATGTTGAGGTGAGCTCTAGGAGACCTAGTTATCATTACTCGATCGATGTTTGGATGGGTCACGCATTTCAGCGAAGTTGTGTTGGATTTGTGTGTCTTGGTTCTACGACGTATGACGGTTTTGTAACATTGCGGTATTGGTGGTACTTGTTGAACTTACGGGATGGTTCTCTCATTTGAGTTAATTTCCATGTTTAAGTACATTTGAATTGTTGCCTATTGATGCGCGGATTGCACGGTTTGTGGTTTGAGTTGTATTGGTGTGGCATGTCTGTGGATTAGTGGTGTTTGATGAGATAAGGTCATTAGACCTAGAATGGGTACTATCAGGTTTAATTACAGCGTGTTTGGAAGAATAATTTTAGAATTCGTCTTAGATAATTGGCTGTGGTCCTTGTCAAACGAGGGAAAGCTCCATGACATGTTGATCTAACAAGTGGTTATGAGTTTATGCGTGTTTCTTTCATCATCGGCAATGTACGAAGGTTTTAGAATGAGGTTTTGTTTGATTTGGAGTTTAATACTGGTACTGGGTTAGCTTTGAGCAGTTACTGCGATCGGGAATTTTGCTACAAGTATGCGAGTTGTGTGGTATGTTATGTGATTAAATCTTGGGTTATGGTTAAGGCTTAATACAGCTTGTTCAGACTTATACAGTATGTAGATGTGAGATTCGGGTCTTGTAAGGAATTCTAGATGCTGGAAATTGGGTTCTAAGGTTTACAGTCTAAGGTTGAAGTAATGATCTTCAGTAATGTTGTGTGGTCCAGCCTATATAGAATAGGGTGACATGGGATCACCCCCGAGTATGTGCATAGAGTGATTTGAAGGCTTAGGAATAACTCTTGGTATGTTCAAGGACGACCGTATGTTTAACTAGGGGAGAATGTAACGACCCGGCCAGTCGTTTTGAGCAATTGCACTTCCGTTCAGCTATTTGAAGTGTTGAGCAGCTTCGTATAATGCATTGTGACTATTTGAATCGTTGGTTTTGGTTTCAGATGATGCGGGATCGATTCGGAAGAATGAATTTCATGTTTGAATCCTTAAGTTGGAAGATTTGACCAAGTTTTTCTTTTTAGTATTTAACTTCGGATCAGAGTTTTGAAGGTTCCGTTTGGTCCGGATGGTTATTTGGAGTTGGATGTATGCCCCGATTTATATTTGGATAATTCTAGAAGATTTCGGTACTAATTGGAGAAATTTGGAAATTTTAAGGTTTGGAATGTTCATAAGTTTGACCGCGAGTTGACTTTGATGATATCGAGTTTGGATTGTGGTTCCGAGAATTTGAATAGCTTCTTTATGTCATTTATGACTTGTGTGCAAATTTGATGTTAATCGGAACTTATTTGATGTTTCGGCGTCGTTTCTTTTGGCATAAAGGGTAAAACATTGTCCAAACTGACTTTGATTTGTGATTCTATTGAACCATCATATCCCTATCATAGTTACGGAACTAGAGCAACAAGAATCGTCTCATTCCGAGGTCGTATGAGAGAGTTATGCTCATTTCTCTATCGGGAAAGGCTGTTATTTTTCTGGAGCAGAGGCAAATGCAGGTGTCAAATGCGATTTATAAGTCTCAGGTGTCAAATGCAATTTATAAGTCTCAGGTGTCAAATGTGATTTGCCTGGAAAGGTTCTAAACCGGTGGTTTCACCAATTTTTGTTCATTTTTAGAGTTTTAGACCTCGGTTTTGGGCGATTTCAGAGGGATTCTTCATGAGTGTGAGTTGGGTAAGTATTCTTTATCCGAAATTCGTTATATTTCTTGATTTCATACTTATTTACATCATTAATTAGTGAATTGAATGGAACAAACGGGAATTTTGTTAAATCTTCCAAAAAAATGAGGGTTCGAAGGCCAAATCGGAGTGGGAATTTAGTGATTTTGGTATAGAGGACTCGTGACGGAATGGGTGTTCGAAATTTGTAACTTTTACCGGGTTTCTAGACGTGGGCCTCACATTGACTTTGAGTTGACTTATCGAATTTTATTGGGAAATTTAGCATTTTCGTATGGAATTGACTCTTATAATTTGTGTTGAGTCTATTGAATTGTTTGTGGCTAGATTCAAGGCATTTGGAGGAATCGCTAGGAAAAGGCTTATTAGAATAGAAAATTTATACGGTTTGAGGTAAGTTACACTTCTAAACTTGGTGCTGAGGATATGACGTGTTATATGATTGGTTTGGAGGTGACGTACATGCTAGGTGAAGGGCGTGTGGGCGTGCACCGTAGAAATTGTAACTCAATCGATTATGTGGAGATGTGTAGTCAAATAACTTGTTATTTTCCATGTATTCTCCATGTGTTAGAGAATTTAAGTTGTGCTCATGTTGGAAATCCTGCTTAGGCATATGCTGGTATTATTGGGACCTACTGAAATCATTTATGTTGTTGATTTATATGTTTAAATTGTAATTTCATACTAAGTCATATTCATTCATTTAGTATCATATATCAGTATTTGTTTCTATTCATTGACGCATTATATCATCATTTTGGGCTGATTATTCATGACATTTTTGAGCTCGAGAGACTGGAGAGATTGTCGCGACCCGATTTTCCATTGTTGAGACCATGATGGCACCTAACGCTATGCTTGCTAGGCAAACCAACATTAGACGGTCACGACATTAGAACAATAAAAAAACCTATGAGAAATGTTACTACCATCCAATGTACGATACCAAGAGTAATAAATGGAATAGTAAAACGATACTGTGAAACTAATACTAATGTCTAGCTACCGAGGGTTCAGAGTCACAATTCACGAACTACTAAGAATTACTACAAGTATTTGGCTGAAAGAAAAAATATACATGTGTTTGAACTAGATAAAACAGCAACAGAATAACAATGAAGAGACTCCAGGAATCTGCGGACGTCAGCAGATCTACCTCGTGTCTCCGTGCGGAAGTGTCAGCTCTAACTCGAACTCAGCTCGGACCTAAACCTGGATCTGCACAAGAAGTGCAGAGTGCAGTATCAGTACAACCGACCCCATGTACTGGTAAGTGTCGAGCCTAACCTCGGCGAAATAGTGACGAGGCTAGGATAGGACACCACATAAAAACCTTGACATGTATAATCATGCTAGTAGAAATAACAACAAATAAAGAAAAGTAAACAACAAATGATGGGAAAGAAGCATACACTGGGGAATTTAACATAAAGAGTGAGAAAACAATAAGAAAGAAATAGACAGTGATCAACAACAATTCAAGTAATTAAAATAGAAAGGAAACTTGCATGGCCTCACCCTTCGTGCTTTTACTCTCAGCCTCACCAAATAATAATTAGAATGCATGGCATAACCCTTCATGCTTTTACTCTCATCCTCACCAGATTATAAATACGAATGCACGGCATCACCCTTCTTGCTTTTACTCTCACCTCACAATATAGATAAATTATGCACGGCATCACCCTTCTTGCTTTACACTCTTCCTCACAATTTAAATAAATTATGCATGGCATCACCCTTCATACTTTACACTCTTCCTCTCCATTTAAATAAATTATGCACAGCATCACCCTTTGTGCTTTACACTCTTCCTCACGCATCACAGAATCTTTAACAACATATAAAGAGGAATTTCACAAGAAATCAGTATTTCATCCTAGTATCTATCACCATTTAACATTTCAATCTCAACTCAATATTCACCATATTATCCATCTCGGTGTAACCACATACAAATCTTCAAGCATTTCACTAACAAAAATAATCATAGATAATAGGCTTTAAGACAGCAAGAATAACAAGAATAGCTTTCACTCACATATTATGACTCGACCACAACGTATAGGTACTCGCCACCTCACTTATACATCGTATTTAGCAACAAAACAAGTAGCAAGTAGTCACACAATAGCTATTCCCTCAAGCTAAGGTTAGACACAACACTTACCTCGACTTTGAAGGCCACTCACTGCTCAAGTACAACTTTTCCTTTAGAATTCACCTCCAACCCACTCGTATCTAATCAAAATTAGTTCAATATCATTAATTATTGCTAAAGAAATTAACTTTAATGCATAATCATGGTTTTCTTAAGTTTTTCCAAAAAATGTTAAAAATCGACCCCGGGCCCGCTTGGTCCAAACTCGAGGTTCGAACCAAAATCGGTTTACCCATTCACCCCCGAGCCCCGATATGCACTTGGTTTTTGAATCCGACCCCAATTGAGGTCAAATTTCCCAATTTTCGAAATACCTAGTTTCTACCCCAAAATCCCTAATTCCACCATGAAAACCTTAGATTTCTAGGTTAAATCTTTCTATAAAGTACTAAAATATAGGAAGGAACGAGGTAATGGACACTTAACTATGATTTTGGAAGAAAAATCCTTGAGAAAATCGCCCTAGGTCTTCCACCCTTTTGAAAATAAAAAAAAAAGATGGCTGGAGTTCGAAATAGTATAAACACACTGCCCGACCCTCGCACCTGCGGTGCTTGGGTCGGAACTACACTTGCGCACGTGCAGGAGGGCCTCCGCTTTTGCGGAAAAGGGAATGGGCCACTGGGGCCGCACCTGCGGACAATGTTCCGCTTCTGCGGAGGAAGTCCGCCTCTGCGGAAAAAGGGAAGGCTGGCCTGGTCACATCTGCGGGCTGTCGCTCGCACTTGTAAGCTCGCACCTGCGGTTAAAGACTCGTAGGTGTGGGCACACCAGAACTGGTACACCAGCTGCCTTGGTTGAGTTTTAACTCAACTCGCGCATCGTCCGAATGGCACCCGAGCCCTCGGGGCTCCAAACCAAACATGCACACAAATCTAAAAATATCCTACAGACTTGCTCGTGCATTAAAAGTACGGATTTAGCATTAAAACTCATGAATTTTTCAAGAACGCTTCAAAATTACTATCTTCTCAACGGACATCCGAGTCACAACAAATAAATTTGGATTTCCACCAAATTTCACAAACATGACATATATTTTATAATAGACTTGTACCAGGCTCCGAAACCAAAATACGGGCCCAATATCAACGAGTTCAAACAATAACCAATTTCTTTAATTCCTTTAAATTTCAGTTTAATAATTTTCATCAAAAATTCATTTCTCATGCTAGGGACCTCGAAATTCAATTCTGGGCATAATAATTTAACTCTCAAAAATTATTGTTTCATATATTTTCACAAAAAAGCTTTTCGAATTCACGCCCGGACTGTGCATGCAAATCGAGATGAATAAAGATAATATTTTTAAGGCTAATGAGCCCGGAATGGAGTCTTAAATCATAAGATAACCCTTTGGGTCATCACAATCTCCACCTCTGAAAAAACGTTCGTCCTCGAACGGACATAAAAAAGTACCTGAATTGGCGAATAAGTAGAGATATCTACTCCGCATGTCTGACTCGGATTCCCAAGTAACTGCCTCAACAGGCTGACCTCTCCACTGCACTCTAACTGAAGGTAACTCTTTGACCTCAACTGACGAACTTGCCGGTCTAGAATGGCTACCGGCTCCTCCTCATAAGTCAAATCCTTGTCCAACTGGACAGAGCTGAAATAAAACACGTGGGACGGGTCACCATGATATTTAGGTTGCATGGACACATGGAATACCGGATGATCTGAGGATAACCCTGGAGGCAATGCAAGTCTATAAGATACCTCCCCCACTCTCTCTAGAATCTCAAATGGCCTGATATACCTAGGGCTCAACTTGCACTTCTTCCCACATCTCGTAATACCCTCTCTCCGACCATGAATACTACATCATGAACTTTACCGTCGGCATAACTCTTTTGCTTGGACTGAGCTGTACGAAGTCGATCCTGTATAATCTTGACCTTATCCAAGGCCTCCTGAACTAAGTCTGTACCCAATAACCGAGCCTCTCCCGGCTTAAACCATCCAACTAGCGATCTGCACCATCTACCATATAATGCCTCGTAAGGATCCATCTGAATGCTCGACTGGTAGTTGTTGTTGTAGGCAAACTCCACTAACGGCAAGAAATGATCCCATGATCCTTCAAAAACCTATAATACAAGCGCAGAGCATATCCTCCAAGATCTGAATAGTACGCTCAGAATGCCCGTCCATCTGAGGATGGAATGTTGTGCTCAACTCAACTCGCGTACCCAACTCACATTGAACCGCCCTCCAAAAGTGCGAGGCAAATTGCGTACCTCGATCAAAAATGATAGGCATGGGCACACAGTGAAAGTGAACAATCTCCCGAATATATATCTCTGCCAACCGCTCCGAGGTATAAGTACTTGCCACCAGAATGAAATATGCTAATTTAGTCGGTCTATCCACAATGACCCAAACAGCGTCGAACGTCCTCTGAGTTCGTGGGAGTCCAACAACGAAGTCCATAGTGATACGCTCCCACTTCCACTCAGGAATCTCTATCTGCTGAAGCAAACCACCGAGTCTCTGGTGCTCATACTTCACCTGTTGACAATTCAAGCATCAAGCCACATAAGAAACAATATCCTTCTTCATCCTTCACCACCAATAATGTTGCCGGAGGTCCTTGTACATCTTGGAAGCACCCGGGTGAATAGAATACTTAGAACTGTGAGCATCCTCAAGGATCAACTCAGGAAGCCCATCAACATTAGGCACACACACTCGACCCTGCATCCTCAAAACACCGTCATCTCCAACTATAACCTATTTGGCACCACCATGATTAACCATGTCCCTAAGAACTATCAAGTGCGGGTCATCATCCTGCCGATCTCTGATACGCTCGAATAAGGAAGACTGAGCGACTGTACAAGATAGAACACGGCTAGGCTCTCAAATATCTAACCTCACAAACTGATTAGCCAAAGTCTAAATGTCTGAAGCTAGCGTCCTCTCATCGAGTGGAATGAATGCAAGGCTACCCATACTCACCGCCTTCCTACTCAATGCATCGGCCACCACATTGGCCTTCCCCGGATGGTACAATATAGTGACGACATAGTCTTTTAGTAGCTCTAACCATCTCCTCGGTCTCAAATGGAGATCCTTTTTCTTGAACAAGTACTGAAGGCAGTGATGATTCGTGAAAACCTCACATGGTACACCATAAAGATAGTGCCTCCAAATCTTCAATGCATGAACAATGGCTGCCGACTCTAAGTCATGGACAGGGTAATTCTTCTCATGAATCTTCAACTGCCAAGACGCATATGCAATCACCCTGCCTTCCTGCATCAATACCGCTTCGAACCCAACACGGGAGGCATCACAATATATCGTGAAAGATCCTAAACGTGATAGTAACACCAACACCGGTGTTGAAGCCAAAGCCATCTTGAGATTCTGAAAGCTAACCTCACACTCATTGACCATTTGAATAGGGCACCTTTCTGAGTCAATTTAGACATTGGGGCTGCTATATATGAAAACCCCTCCACAAAACGATGGTAGTAACCCACCAAACCCAAGCAGCTCTTGATTTCCGTGGCTGAAGTGGGTCTAGGCAAGTTCTTGACCGCCTCTACCTTCTTAAGATCTACCTGAATACCCTCTACTGATACGATGTGAACCCAGAAAGCTACTGAATCCAACCAAAACCCGCTCTTTGAAAATTTAGCATACAAATAACTGTCCCTCAAAATCGGAAGCGCTATCCGGAGGTGCTGATCTTGCTCCTCCCATCTGCGGGAGTATATTATAATGTCATCAATAAACACAATTACGAAGGAATCAGATAAGGCTTGAACACCTGATTCATCAAGTACATAAATGCTGCTGGGGCATTAGTCAAGACAAAAGACATGCCTATACCTCGTCCGAAAAGTTGTCTTTGGGACATCGGATGCCCTAATTTTCAACCGATGGTAGCCCGATCTCAAATCATTCTTTGACAACACTTTGACACCCTAAAGTTGATCAAAAAAATCATCAATCCTTGGCAACGGATACTTGTTATTGATAGTAACCTTGTTCAATTTCCAGTAATCTATACATATTCTTATCGATCCATCCTTCTTCTTCGCGAACAAAATCGGTACACCCTAGGGTGAGACATTAGGCCTAATGAATCCCTTATCAAGAAAGTCTTTCAACCGTTCCTTCAATTCTGGCGGAGCCATTCGGTATGGAGGAATAGAAATGGTCTGAGTTCCCAGAGCCACATCAATGCAAAAATCGGGTTGCATCCCCCGCAGGTCTGCAGGAAACACCTCGGGAAACTCACGAACGATAGGCACTGAGACTATGGAAGAAACCTCAGCACTAGAATCACGAACATGAGCCAAATAGGCCAAACATCCCTTCTCAGCCATACGCCGAGCCTTCATATAAGAAGTAACCCTGCTGGAAGAATGATCAGGGGTCCCTTTCCACTCTAATCGAGGCAATCCTAGCAAGGCTAATGTCACTGTTTTAGCGTGACAATCAAAGACGGTGTAATAAGGTGACAGCCAATCCATGCCTAATATGACATTGAAATCAACCATATCAAGAATAAAAAGGTCCACACCGATTTCAAGACCCTCGATAACAACCACACACGCGCGATACACGCGATTTACAACAATAGTATCCCTCACGGGCATAGACATATAAACAGGGACGCTCAAGGAATCGCGGGGCACAACCAAATACGAAGATAAATAAAATGACACATAAGAGTAAGTAGACTCCGGATAATAGAACTTAAGCATCTCTATTGCAAACTGAAATGGTACCTGTGATAACAGTATCGGAGGACTCCCCTCAGGTCTGGCCGGAAATGCATACAATCGGGGATGGGCCCCACCACCCTAAACCATGTCTCTGGGACGACCTCTGACAGGTGGACCTCCACCTCTAGCGGGCTGGCCTCCACCTCTAACAATCTGGCCCCTACCTCTGGCTACCAAGCCCCTAACCCTGGTTGGTTGGGCAGGTGGTGCAGAAGCTGGTGCCGGAACTATAGCATAATAACCCTGATACTGAGAACTACCCAATGCGCGAGGGAAATATCTAGAAATGTGCCTCGGGTCACCACAAGTATAACAAGACTTCGGCTGTTGAGACTGCTGGCCGACAATGTGACCTTGTCAACCTGTATAACCACCCTGAAAACTCTGAAGAAGAGGTGCAATGATAGGAGCTGGCTGATCAGAATAAGGCAAGTAGGAGCCACGACCACCTGGGCACCATGGGATGCCTGAAGTTGTTGAATGGAATGGCCTGGAAGAATGGCCTCTACTGAAAGTAACCCCGCCTCCAGATGAAGCACCGCTGAATCCACCGGAATGGAGAGGTCTCTTGTCTGACCCCTGACCTCCCAATCCAAGAACTACCTTAACTCGCCGCGCCACATTCTCTGCATCCTGGAAAGATATCTCGCTCCCTGTCTCCTTAGCCATCTATTTTCTGATAGGCTGAGCAAGACCCTCAATAAATCTCCTAACCCTCTCCGTCTCTGTGGGTAGAAAAAGAGTAGCATGACGGGCCAAATCCATGAAACGGGTCTCATACTGCGTAATAGTCATGCTTCCCTGCTGGATATGCTCAAACTGATAGCGGCGCTCCTCTCTAGTAGTAATAGGTAGAAACCTCTCCAAGAAGATATGTGAAAACTGGTCCCAAGTAAGAGCAGGTGATCCCGCTGGTCTAGTCAATAGATAATCCCTCCACCATTTCTTAGCAGAATCGGTCATCTGGCAAGCAGCATAGTCGACCCCATTGGTCTCCAAGATACCCATGTTTCGAAGAACCTCATGACAGCTATCAAGGTATTCCTGGGGGTCCTCTAAAGTGGCACCACTGAAATGAAAAGGGAAAAGCTTGATAAATCTGTCCAATCTCCACAAAGCATCGGAGGACATAGTTTTCCAATCAACGAGCGGTGCTGCAGCAACTAACTGAACTACCCCAACTGGATGTGTTGTTAGGGTCTGAATCTGAGGAGTAATCTGCTCCGGAGTGCGGGTAGCAGGAGTCTAGACTCCTTTACCGTCGGCACAACTCCTTTGCTTGGACTGAGTTGTACGAAGTCAATCCTGTATAATCTTGACCTTGTCCATGGTCTCCTGAACTAAGTTTGTACCCAATAACCGAGCCTCTCCCGACTCAAACCATCCAACTGGCGATCTGCACCATCTACCATATAACGCCTCGTAGGGTTCCATCTGAATGCTCGACTTGTAGCTGTTGTTGTAGGCAAACTCCACTAACGGCAAGAAATGATCCTAGATCCTCCAAAATCTGTAATACAAGCGTGGAGCATATCCTCCAAGATCTGAATAGTACGCTCGGAATGCCCATCCGTATGAGGATGGAATGTTGTGCTTAACTCAACTCGTGTACCCAACTCACGCTGAACCGCCCTCCAAAAGTGCAAGGCAAATTGCGTACTTCGATCAGAAATGATAGACACGGGCACACCGTGAAAGCCAACAATCTCCCGAATATATATCTTTGCCAACCGCTCTGAGGTATAAGTATTGCCACCGGAATGAAATGTGTTGATTTAGTTAGTCTATCCACAATAACCCAAACAACGTCGAACGTCCTCTGAGTCCGTGGGAGTCTAACAACAAAGTCCATAGTGATACGTTCCCACTTCCACTCAGGAATCTCTATCTGCTGAAGCAAACCACCGAGTCTCTGGTGCTCATATTTCACCTGTTGACAATTCAAGCATCGAGCCACATAAGAAACAATATCCTTCTTCATCCTTCACCACCAATAATGTTGTCGCAGGTCCTTGTACATCTTGGAAGCACCCGGGTCAATAGAATACTTAGAACTGTGAGCATCCTCAAGGATCAACTCAGGAAGCCCATCAACATTAGGCACACATACTCGACCATTCATCCTCAAAACACCGTCATCTCCAACTGTAACCTACTTGGCACCACCATGATGAACCATGTCCCTAAGAACCATCAAGTGGAGGTCATCATCCTGCCGATCTCTGATACGTTCGAATAAGGAAGACCGAGCGACTATACAAGATAGAACACGGCTGGGCTCTGAAATATCTAACCTCACAAACTGATTAGCCAAAGTCTAAATGTCTGAAGCTAGCGGCCTCTCATCGACTGGAATGAACGCAAGGCTACCCATACTCACCGCCTTCCTACTCAATGCATCGTTCACTACATTGGCCTTCCCCAGATGCTACAATATAGTGACGACATAGTCTTTTAGTATCTCTAACCATCTCCTCTGTCTCAAATTGAGATCCTTTTGCTTGAACTAGTACTGAAGGCAGTGATGATTCGTGAAAATCTCACACGGTACACCATAAAGATAGTGCCTCCAAATCTTCAATGCATGAACAATGGTTGTCGACTCTAAGTCATGGACAGGGTAATTCTTCTCATGAATCTTCAACTACCAAGACGCATATGCAATCACCCTGCCTTTCTGCATCAATACCACTCCGAGCCCAACACGGGAGGCATCACAATATACCGTGAAAGATCCTAAACTTGATAGTAACACCAACACCGGTGATGAACTCAAGGCAGTCTTGAGATTCTGAAAGCTCGCCTCACACTCGTTAACCATTTGAATAGGGCACCTTTTTTAGGCAATTTAGTCATTAGGGTTGCTATATATGAACACACCTCCACAAAACGATGGTACTAACCCACCAAACCCAAGCAGCTCCTGATTTCCGTGCCTGAAGTGGCTAGGCCAGTTTTTGACCTCCTCTACCTTCTTAAGATGTACCTGAATACCCTCTGCTGATACGATGTGAACCAAGAAAACTACTAAATCCAACCAAAACTCGCACTTTGAAAATTTAGCATACAACTGACTGTCCCTCAAAATCGGAAGCGCTATCCGGAGGTGCTGCTCATGCTCCTCCCATCTGCGGGAGTATATTAGAATGTCATCAATAAACACAATTACGAAAGAATCCAGATAAGGCTTGAACACCCGATTCACCAGGTACATAAATGTTGTTGGGGCCTTGTCAAGACAAAAGACATCACCAGAAATTCACAGTGCCCATACCTTGTCCGAAAATCTGTCTTAGGGACATCGGATGCCCTAATTTTCAAATGATGGTAGCCCGATCTCATATCGATCTTTGAGAACACTTTGACACCCTGAAGTTGATCAAACAAATCATCAATCCTTGGCAACGGATACTTGTTCTTGATAGTAAAATCGACCTATTGACGGTAATCTATACATATTCTTATCAATCCATCCTTCTTCTTCACGAACAAAACCGGTACACCCCAGGGCGAGACATTAGGCCTAATGAAGCCCTTATCAAGAAAGTCTTGCAACCGTTCCTTCAATTCTGGTGGAGCCATTCGGAATGGAGGAATAGAAATGGGCTAAGTTCCCAGAGCCAAGTCAATGCAAAAATTGATATCCCTGTCGGGTTGCATCCCCGGCAGGTCTGCAGGAAACACCTCGGGAAACTCACGAACGATAGGCATCGAGACTATGGAAGAAACCTCAGCACTAGAATCACGAACATGAGCCAAATAGGCCAAACATCCCTTCTCGACCATATGCCAAGCCTTCATATAAGAAGTAACCCTGCTGAAGGAATGATCAGGGGTTCCTTTCCACTCTAATCGAGGCAATCCTAGCAAGGCTAATGTCACTGTTTTGGCGTGACAGTCAAAGACGGTGTAATAAGGTGGCAGCCAATCCATGCCTAATATGACATTGAAATCAACCATATCAAGAAGCAAAAAGTCCACACTGGTTTCAAGACCCTCGATAACAACCACACATGCGCGATACACACGATTTACAACAATAGCATCCTTCACGGGCATAGACACATAAACAAGGACGCTCAAGGAATCACGGGGCACAACCAAATACAAAGCCAAATAAGATGACACATAAGAGTAAGTAGACTCCAGATCAAACAGAACTGGAGCATCTCTATTGCAAACTGAAATGGTACCTGTGATAATAGCATCAGAGGACTCCGCCTCTGGTCTGGACGGAAATGCATACAATCGAGGTTGGGCCCCACCACCCTAAACCATGTCTCTGGGAAGACCTCTGACATGTGGACCTCCAACTCTAGCGGGCTGCCTCCACCTCTAACAATCTGGCCCCTACCTCTGACTACCTATCCCCTAACCCTGGCTGGTTGGGCAGGTGGTGCGGCAGCTGGTGCCGGAACTATAGCATAAGAACCTTAATACTGAGAACTACCCAATGCGCGAGGGTAATATCTAGCAACGTGCCTCGGATCACCACAAGTATAACAAGACTTCGGCTGTTGAAATTGGTGGCCGGCAAACTGACCTTGTCGACATGTATAACCACCCTGAAAACTCTGAAGAAGAGGTACATTGATAGGAGCTGGCTGATTAGAATAAGGCAAGTAAGAGCCACGACCACCTGGGCACCATGGGATGCCTGAAGTTGCTGAATGGAATGGCCTGGAAGAATGGCCTCTACTGAAGTAACCCCGCCTCCAGATGAGGCACCGCTGAATCCATCGGAATGGCGAGGTCTCTTGTCTGACCCCTGACCTCCCAATCCAAGAACTACCTTAAATCGCCGGGCCACATTAGCCGCATCCTGGAAAGATGTCTCGCTCCCTATCTCCTTAGCCATCTACAATCTGATAGGCTGAGCAAGACCCTCAATAAATCTCCTAACCCTCTCTGTCTCTGTGGGTAGCAAAAGAGTAGCATGACGGGCCAAATCCACGAAACGGGTCTCATACTGCGTACTAGTGATGCTGCCCTACTGGAGACGCTCAAACTGACGGCGGCGCTCCTCTATAGTAGTAATAGGTAGAAACCTCTCCAAGAAGAGGTGTGAAAACTGGTCCCAAGTAAGAGCAGGTGATCCCGCTGGTCTAGTCAATAGATAACCCTCCACCATTTCTTGGCAGAACCGGTCATCTGGCAAGCAGCATAGTCGACCCCATTGGTCTCCAAGATACCCATGTTCCGAAGAACCTCATGACAGCTATCAAGGTATTCCTGGGGGTCCTCTAAAGTGGCACCACTGAAATGAATAGGGAAAAGCTTGATAAATTTGTCCAATCTCCACAAAGCATCGGAGGACATAGTTTTCCCATCAACGAGCGGTGCTGCAGCAACTGGCTGAACTAACCCAACTGGATGGGTTTGCTGGGTTCTGAAACTGAGGAGTAATCTGCTCCGGAGTGCGGGTAGTAGGAGTCTGGACTCCTTCTCCAGCCTCAGATATGGTTGCTACCCCGGGGAGTGCACCAGTCTGGGCTACACTCTCCATAAGACCTACTAGTCGGACCAAGGCATCCTGAAGCACCAGGGTAGCAATAAACCCCTCTAGGACCTGAGTTGGACCCGCCGGAATGGTCTGGGCTAGAGCCCCCTCATCAAGCTCTATTTAGGGCTCCGCAGCTGGAGTTGCTGCCTGAGCACCGGGCTGAGTCCTTCCCCTGCCTCAGCCTCTGCCCCTTGAAAGAGCTGCTGCTACGAGAGGATCCGGTTTCTTGTCAGCGAAAGAAGAGGTTCGTGTTCTCTCCATCTGCAAGAGAATAAGAATAGAAAAGTTTAATCAGTATTGGGACAACAAGAATCGCACGACAGAGTTGAATAAAAGTGAACTTGTTCCTAACTTTATAGCCTCTAGGAGATAAGTACAGACGTCTCCGTACCAATCCCTCAGACTTTATTAAGCTTGTTCGTGAATTGTGAGACCTAGGTAACCTACTATTATGATACCAACTTGTCACAACCCGTTTTCCCACTGTCGGGACCGTGATGGCGCCTAATGCTATACTTGCATGGCAAGCCAACATTAGAGGGTTACGACATTAAAATAATTAAAAACATATGAGAAATGTTACTACCATCCAATGTACGATACCAAGAGTAATAAATGGAATTGTAAAACGATACTGCGAAACTAATACTAATGTCAAGCTACCCAGGGTTTGGAGTCACGATTCACGAACTACTAAGAATTAGTACAAGTATTTGGCTGAAAGAAAATATATAACTGTTTTTGAACTAGATAAAACAACAACTGAATAACAATGAAGAAACTCTAGGAATATACCGATCTCAGCAGATGTACCTCGTGTCTCCGTGCAGAAGTGTCAGCTCTAACTCGAACTCAACTCAGACCTAAACCTGGATCTGCACAAGAAGTGCAGAGTGCAGTATCAGTACAACCGACCCCATGTACTGGTAAGTGTCGAGCCTAACCTCGGTGAAGTAGTGACGAGGCTAGGACATGACACACCATAAATACCTGGACATGTATAATCATGTTAGTAGAAATAACAACATATAAAGAAAAGTAAACAACAAATGATGGGAAGGGAGCATACAGTAGGGAAATTAACATAAGGAGTGAGAAAACAATAAGATAGAAATAGACAGTGATCAACAACAATTTAAGAAATTAAAATAGAAAGTAAACTTGCACGGCATCACCCTTCGTGCTTTTACTCTTAGCCTCACCAAATAATAATTAGAATGCACGACATCACCCTTCGTGCTTTTACTCTCATCCTCAGCAGATTATAAATAAGAATGCACGGCATCACCCTTCGTGCTTTTATACTCTTCCTCACAATTTAAATAAATTTTGCACGGCATCACCCTTTGTGCTTTACACTCTTCCTCACCATTTAAATAAACTATGCATGGCATCACCCTTCGTGCTTCACACTCTTCCTCACCCGTCACAGAATCTTTAACAACATATAAAGAGGAATTTCACAAGAAATCAATATTTCATCATAGTTTCTATCACCATTTAACATTTCAATCTCAACTCAATATTCACCATACTATCCATCGCGGTGGAACCGGATACAAATCTTCCAGCATTTCACTAACAACAATAATCATATATAATAGGCTTTAAGACAGCAAGAATAACAAGAATTATCTTTCACTCGCATATTATGACTCGACCACAACGTATAGGTACTCGTCACCTCACTTATGCATTGTATTTAGCAACAAAACAAGTAGCAAGTAGTCACACAATACGTATTTCCTCAAGCTAAGGTTAGAGGCAACACTTACCTCGACTTTGCAGGACACTCACTGCTCAAGTACTGCTTTTCCTTTAGAATTCACCCCCAACCACTTGTATCTAATCATAATTAGTTCAATATCATTAATTATTACTAAAGAAATTAGCTTTAATGCATAATTATATTTTTCCTAAGTTTTCCCAAAAAAAAGTTTAAAATCGACCCCGGACCCACTTGGTCCAAACTCGAGGTTCGGACCAAAATCCGTTTACCCGTTGACTCTCGAGCCCCGATATGCACTTGGTTTTTGAATCCGACACCAATTGAGGTCAAATTCCCCAAATTTGAAAATACCTAGCTTCTGCCCTAAAATCCCTAATTCCACCATGAAAACATTAGATTTCTAGGTTAAATATTTGTATAAAGTAGTAAAAGATTGGAAGGAACGAGTTAATGAACACTTACCTATGATTTTGGAAGAAAAAACCTTGAGAAAATCTACCTAGATCTTCCACCCTTTTGAAAATAAAAAAGAAAGATGGTTGTAGTTCGAAATAGTATAAACTCATTGCCCGACCCTCGCACCTGCGGTGCTTGGGTCGCTCCTGCTCTTGCACACGTGTGGGAGGGCTTCTGCTTCTGCGAAAAGGGAATGGGCCAATTGGGCCGCACCTGCGGACAATGTACCGCTTCTGCAGAGGAAGTCCGCATCTGCGGAAAAGGGAAGGTTGTCCTGGGTCGCATATGTGGGCTGTCGCTCGCACCTGCGGCCAAAAACTCGCAGGTGCTGGCACACCAGAACTGGTGCACCGGCAGCCTTGATTGAGTTTTAACTAAACTCGCGCATCGCTCAAATGGCACCCGAGCCCTCGGGGATCCAAACCAAACATGCACACAAATCTAAAAACATCATACGGACATGCTCGTGCGATCAAATTGCTAAAATAACACCTAAAACTATGGATTTAGCACTAAAACTCATGAATTTCTCAAAAATACTTCAAAATTACTATCTTCTAAACCGGACATCTGAATCATGTGAAATAACTTTGATTCCACCAAATTTCATAGACATGACATATATGTTATAATAGACCTGTACGGGGCTCCGAAACCAAAATACGGGCCCGATACCAACGAGTTCAAACATTAACCAACTTCTTTAATTCCTTTAAATTTCAGTCTAACAACTTTCATCAAAAATTTATTTCTCGTACTAGGGACCTCGAAATTCGATTCCGGGCATATGCCTAAGTCCCATATTTTATTACGTACCTCCCAAGACCGTCGGAATACGGGTCCGGGTCTGTTCACTCAAAACATTGACCAAAGTCAACCAAAAATCAAATTTTAACTCTCAAAAATTATTATTTCATATATTTTCACATAAAAGCTTTTCGAATTCACACTCGGACTATGCACGTAAATCAAGATAAATAAAAATATTATTTTTAAGGCTAACGAGCCCGGAATGGAGTCTTAAATCATAACATGACCCTTTGGGTCATCACAGAGATTGATGACCGAGTGAGGCCGAGCGCCTGATTGTGAGGATATTTATGGGATCGGGTTGCACGTCGCAGCATGTTTTATTGAATCATGTCATGATTGGCTTATTATAGCGCTTGGGCTGGATCCGCTGTTCCGGAGTCTGCACACCTAAAGTAAGCACATGTATATACTACGTGCGAGTGCTGAGTGCCGAGTGATTTGGGATAATTGAGTGACTGTGAGGCATGAGTGACTGTGGGGACTGAGTGGTTGTAGGCCATGAGTGATTGTGAGGATTGGGTGAACGGGAGGACTGAGTGAATTGATACTCAAGGAGCATGCATATGGATTTATCACTATGTTGCATTGCATTGGCATGCGCATTGATATGTAGGCATAGAGATGTACTTTCTTCATGATATCTGATAATGCAATTTCTTATTGTGGAAGAAAGATTTTGGGAAAAATCGCAGTTTTCAAATTTACTCATATTTTTGGTTATTTCAGTGAAAGATTAGGGTTTTACTAATTGTACGTGAAAAAAAAAACATACTTATTTTTTCGAAAATTGTGAACGAGCGGAGTAACATATTTTGAGCTATTACTTGCATTTTTTATTTATTTTGTTCTGAGCTTTTTCTTGACTGTCGGTGTTGGATTTTGACATTTGTCCAAGCTCGTCACTCCTTTCAACTTCAAGTTAGATTTGTTACTTATTGAGTACATGGGGTCGATTATACTCATACTACACTTCTGCACCTTGTGTGTAGATGTTGGATGTTGATGTTGCCGTGTATGGCTGGAGCTAGATTTGAAGATGTACCTTCATTCTGGCCATAGCTGCCTCTTGTTCTTGGTAGCTTTAGAATTATTAATTTGTTCATGTATATTTCAAACAGATCATGTATTTTATTTCATACCAGCTTTGTAAATCTAAATCTTAGAAGCTCATGATTTGTACTATTAGTCATTGGGTAGTGTATTAGAGTCAGGTATTATTATCTTTAGTTTCTCAGTTAAATCTCTTTTGAATTCGATTGTTGTTATTTGGCTTACCTAGCGGGTGAACTTAGTTGTCAGCACGACTAATTTGATTTTGGGTCTGGACAATAAATAGGAGTAAAACTCACCCTAAACTTGGTTCCTTTTTTAGTATGAAAGAATCTAAAAAAGGAAGTTTAGTATCGATCCCTAACAAGAATGCTATTTCTTCGAGGACAACATTACAGATGGAAATTAAAGTGTTAGACTTCACAACATTAGTTATTTGACCATCATTAATTAGGCAAGTAAACATCTCCTAGGTAGTTGAACAAAATTGGAAGGATCAACGGACAACTGTCCTATAGGAGAAACTATTTGCAAACAAAACAAATATTAAAAAAAAGAAAAGCAAGTTAACAATTTCTGTCTTCTTTTTCTTTTTCTTTTTCTTTTTATTTTTAATTATTTTCGTGGTTTGTTAGGTGCTTAAATGTTTTATGTGTGCTTAACACCGGTGTAACCGTGCAAGAGTACTACCATCGTAATCCCATGGTGCCAATTAGGAAAGTACCAATATGGAGTAAAATATTTAATTTAAAACTATAAATTCAGAAAAGATTCCATCAATTAGTGGTTTATTCATTGTCCACCAAATATAGTTGACCAAAATTTGATCTATACATAACTACTTTTTTCAGAAAACTTCTTGACTTAAAAATCTCATGCTCCTCAAACCAACATAATTAGAGAAGGTTAACTAACAATACGAAAATCTAGTGCACAAAGTATTTTACATTCATTCAGAATTCGGGGAATGGGTGCGATGAAGACTCCTACCCTAATACAAGCATTAGTGGTTATTTTCACGACTCGAACTTGAGACCTATAACCTATAGGTTATGCAGGGATAATGTTACCATTGCTCCAAAGTTCTCTTCAGGTTAACTAAGAGAGTTATAGAATTAAGAGCATAAGCATATGCTTCCTCACCTAACATCACACCAAATTCTTGTAGTCCCTCAAGACTTCCCCTATATATACCCTTTAGTACTAATGATCAAACTCAATTCAGAGTCAAAACACAACTTAATTTCCTTGTAAAACAACAATATCTAGAGCAAATTAACAATGGTTGTTTCCAACAATTGCTCAATCCTTTTCTTGATCATAGCATTATTGTCCTTATCAAGCATAAGCACAACCCGTGCTGCTCGGGGCCTACTGCAACTTCCGAACTTGCCTACGATCCCATCATTGCCTCAGCCAACAATGCCACAATTGCCTAAGATTCCAAATTTGCCAACAGCAGCCACATTGCCACCATTGCCAACAGCAACACCATTGCCTTCTTTGCCTACATTGCCTTCTGTACCAAAGATGACTCTACCACCAATGCCTGCCAATAATCCTCTTCCCAAAATGCCGTCACTTCCAAACATTCCTACACTTCCAACCATACCTACACTTTCACCTCCTCCATCCAATTAATCTTTGTCATTTTAATTGCCTTAATTAATATCCCTTTTCAATCATCTTTCTTTTTTCCTTTTAATTTCAGTCTTTTGAGTGATTCTTACTGTGTATGTATCGTATCGTTTGTACTTTCTTGAGTGTTATGTACTGATTGTCTGATCAGTATATTTTGAGGTTGATGTGATGCAAGCTTTCAACTTATTATCGTTTGTATTTCTACTTATTAATATCCCACATTCCCACTCTGTTCATAATAAGCTCCTGTTGTGAACAAAGATTATTATAGGTTTTAAATAGACTGACCAGGTCGAAACGATCGGATTAAAATGGAATAAGGATCATAAACCAATTTAATCAAAAATATGCAGCAAAGTCAATTCTTGTGATCAATATTTCGCGAGCTTTTGAGAGTGCAATCACTAAATATAGGTGGAAGCAACCCCCGTAGCAAAAAAAATTGAAGAAAAATGGCATATTCATGCTAAAATAATGAGGATAATGCCATTAATTCTTGGTCAATCACTTGGGAGATGCATCTACAGACTACACTAAAAACTTCAAATAAGACCTTTATTCATATGTTAGTTCCACTAGCTAGTTATTCAACTTTTATTTTGTACTATGTTCACTAAATATTATGTTTATCATGAAAATGCCACTCTTCAACTTTATCTAAGTATCACATAAGGTAACTAAATAATTCTTTTGCAACCGATCGAAAAGTTATTCAACTTTGCCTAAATCATCATACTTATACTTACTATATTATAAGTGTGAAAGCTAAAGTGTAAAGTTAAAAGACCAAAATATCCATTAAAAGCTAAGTGATATTTTTACCTTTCATTTAAGTACTACTCTTATGTCATTTTTATACTAAAAGGTAAAAATATCTCATAATAAATTGAGCTTTTAATTCTCTACTACACTTTACATGAAAACATAAAATACAATGTAAAGTATAAAATATTTTTTGAAACTTGCAAAATATTTTTGTATTCCCAAATAAATTCATCAAATATCGAGTTGAAACTGTTATAGTCATTCATAGTTTTTCTTGTTAGTCTTAATTGGATAACTATTTAATGTATCTGGTCTATTAAAAATATCTGGTGCTTTATGTATTCTCAATTAAATTCATGGAATCTTTGCTTTGAGAACATTCCAGATAAAAATACTATTAATGATATTTGATACACATATTACTCTATAAACAAACTAAAATATAGTAGTAATATTTACTCGCTAGCGTTCCTTGTATTATAAGGAAGATAAAGCTTGCCATTATCCTCTTCAGTAGTAATATAATAAACTAACTTTACAATTTTGGGTTACCTTGTGAGCCTAACAAATCACTTGCCAATAGGATAACATATCTAATAAGTTCTTGGATATGGTGGTGCCTTTGGACAATCATTGGTGTTGCAACAAGTTAGAGGAGGCGTTTGTTTCGATGATAGTTTAATGACGTCTGCTATAAAATCAGAGAACCTCCGGGGCGAAATACTTTTTTCTTTTGTGTTCAGATAAATATTTTTCCGGTATGATTTCTTTAGTTTTTACTTGAAGTATATAGTTTTTTGTCATTCTAAAGGTGTTTTGACTTTTTGAAATAAGCTAATAAATATATTCAGATCACCGTACGATATCAAGAACTTATACTTCTTTCTTTAATTTTTGTCACTCAAAAATATTTTTTTGATAATATTGATATAAGAAATTTCAAATTATCATATTCGTTGGTATGGGTACACGCGCAACACGCGTGCCCAGAGACTAGTATCATAAAAATATTTCATTTGTTTCTAACGTAAAAGAACATTATATTTTTGATTTATTTTTATTTTTTTTAGTTTTTAAAGTACCCCAAACAGAGGTCTGGGAGCTGTTGTATTTTTAAAAAGTACAGTTAAGAGGGCTTATACCTTACCTCAATAACTTAATACAACATGGTGATTTCTATCACCCAAAGAGGCAGTAGAAGGTATACACTAAAAGTCCTCTCTACTGACAGTGCAATATATACATAATCAACTAACAAAAAAGTTGCACTTATCATATTTTGTTATAATACTAGACATTTGCCATTTATCTAGAATAAAAGGGCCTTTGTCTTCTTTTGGTAGGCGACCGAAAGAGCGGCAGATCACACCTTGAGTGGAGGTAGAGGAGAGTTTAGCTAAAGCATCAGCTACTTGGTTGCCCTCTCTGTAGCAGTGTTGAACAGTCGCACTTGCATTATGGACAACTTTTAAAATCCTCTCCACCACCATCTTTAGCTTTATGATCTTTGTTCCTCTTTGATTGATCATGTTAACAATGACCGTTGAGTCAAGTTCGAGAGCAAAATTAGTGAAACCTAATTGGTTGCACCATTTTCCTCCAAACTTAGTGGCTAAGGCTTCGGCTATATTGTTGTTATCACAAATAATAGGCATAGAAAAGGCCATGATACAGTCACCATTACCATCTCTGATTATGCCTCTTATGCCAGCTTTCCCACTTTTCTTTGTGTAACTACCATCAGTGTTAACTTTGATATTGTCATATAAAGAAGGTTGCCATTGAACTTGCTTCCATATTTGAATAGGTCTTAGACTTTCTACCCTGATGCATAAAAGAGGCCATTGAAAAGAGGCCTCTTCATTAGGCATTAACTTAGTAATGGTAGATTTGGTAGTCCATATTACTTGATATTTCATGAAGTTGAGTTGAAATTTCTTCTACGTGCCATATCTACAAAAGCTTCTCTGTTTAAAAATTTCCCTTCATATGACAGTTGGTGAGATTTGGAGAATCAAGCCATGGACTCTGTTGTTTGATTTCTCTTCCCATCACCTTTGGAAGATTGTAGGAACAGGGGCCTGTTGATGCGTAATTCCAAGCAGATTGCCAATTGCATTCCAAATAAACATCGCTGCTTCACTTTCCACGAACACATGTTTCATAGTCTCAACATGTGGAACACTACAACAAGAGCATCTAGGCGTAATATTAGTACCAAAACTACCAATCATGTCACCAAATGGCAATTTTCTTTTAAATAATCTTCAAGTTAGGAAAGACATTTTAAAAGGGATAAAGTGATGTCAAACCTTCCTTAATAAATTATTTTTTTGCTTTTTTGATCTAATTAGGTGCCAAGCACATTTTTTAGAAAAAAAACCATCATCAGAAATATTCCAAACAGGGAAGTCATCCTCCATATAATTACCTATATCAACATTTATAATGTAATTAGTAATATGTGAAGGTAGAACCTGGTTTAAGTTGTTGATGTCTTTTTCACATTGTGAAAGAAGTTATTTACTTGAGTTTTTGCAAACTTCCTGATACCTTGAGACAAGTATGCTAAAGGTCCTTTCCAGTCCAGTTATCCCACCAGAAGATGGAGGAACCATTTTGAATTTTTCAGTTAATGTGCATTTCCGCTTTACTCCTGGTCTTCAATAGGTTCTTCCAGCTGTGAGAATCCGACGAGTTAAGGAATTTACTCACGGGATGAGATCTCTTGCAATATTTGGCTTTGAGGAAGGTGGCCCATAAAGATTGTTGTGTTTTAAACCTCCACCATCTTTTGATACTAAATGTTTCAATCACATCTTTCATCTTCCTAATACCAATACCGCCTTCATCTTTGGGAAAGTACATGTTGTGCCAAGAACTCCAGTGGTATTTTTTCTTACCATTTCCCAAAAAAAAATTAGCAAAATGCTTTTCCATAAGGTTAATACCTTTTGGGAGGTTCATAGCCGAAAAAATATATTTGGGAAGAAATTGTAGAACATGCTTGATAAGAGTAATTTTCCCACCAGGAGATAGAATCTTGCCTTGTCATCCATTGAACATTTTGACAATTTTGGCTAACATGCCATCAAATAAACAAGTGTACTTCCTCCCATGGTAGATAGGGCATCTCAGGTAAGTGAAAGGAAACTTTTTATCCATGAAACCAGAAGCTTGTCTAATTCTATTGATCCTGGTGGCAGAGGTGTTAGGAGAAGTAATGAAGTAACTCTTGTCATTGTTGACTTTTTGCCCAGAAGCCTTTTCATACCTCTTGATGTGATTCTTAATAAGCTTGATAGACTACTTGTTTCCTCCACAGAAGATGATAATGTCATATGCATAAGCTAAGTGGTTGATGTTGGGTCCTCTATTATCCATGCTAAATGGAGTGAAGTTGTCATATTCAAATAGATTATTCAAAGATCTGGACAAAACTCCAGTACCAATGATGAACAAGGAAGGGGACAAAGGATCCCCTACTTAAGACCATGGGAAGAAGTAAAGCAACCTTTTCTAGTACCATTGATAATAATAGAATACTAGACTTCGTTGACCTAGACCCAAATGATGTCAATCCATTCCTCGGAGAATCCAAATTTCCTTATTACACACATAAGAAAATTCCATGACATTCTGTCGTAGGTTTTCTCCATATCTAGTTTGATAATGACGTTACCACCATAATTCCTATGGTTGATATTCTGAGTCATCTCCTGCGCAAGAAGAATGTTTTAAATAATAGACCTTCCTTTGACAAAACCATTTTGATTCTCTGAGATGATCTTGTGAAGCATAGGTTTAAGTCTTCTTGATAGAATTTTTGAAATTATCTTGCCAGTGAAGTTGCTTAGACTTATAGGTCTAAGCTCAGAGAAGTTGGTAGGAGACTCCACTTTAGGAATTAGGACAAGGCATGTATGTGAGAAGAATTTGGTAAGTCTCTTCCCATTGAAAACCTCTTGAACAAAATCAATGATATCATTTTTGATATTATCCCAGCACTTATGGAAAAAAGGACCATTGAAACCATTAGGTCTTGCTGCACTTGTAGCTCCCATACCAAAGACTGCATCTCTGATTTCTTCAGTATTAGGAATAACAGTGAGAGATCTATTATCCTCATCAGTAATTCTTTGGGGAATGCAATCAAGAATGTCACTATCTCTGAGCTATTGATGAATGTTGAATCTCTTTTAGAAGTGGTGAATGAAAACTTTTACTATGTTATCATTACCTTCCACCCATCTATCTATATGAACTTTGATCTTGTGAAGTTGGAGTTTTCTTCTTCTTTCCCTGATTAAGTTGTGAAAGTACTTGGTATTGGAATCACCTCTTCGAACCACTTGGAATTAGCTTTCTGTTTCAGAATAGCATCTTACAAGGACATTCATCTAATGTATATTACATGCCCTTTGTTCCGTTCTTCTCTAGAGAAATCAGTGTTGTTTTTCAAATCTAACTCTTCTAGATCATGAATTTTGGCCTCCCAAAGTTGAACGTGTTTGAACACATTGTCAACTTCTTCTTTAGACCATTGAGTGAGTCTCTTACTGGGCATCTTTAGTTTCTACTGTAGTTTCCACAAAGCATTCTCGCATATGTTAGTAGCCCACACTTCTTCAACCAGATTTATGAAAGTAGGTTGCTCAGTCCAGAAGTTGAGGAATCTGAATTACTTTATGTCATTATTGTTTTTGTTATGGCAACTAAGCAACAAGGATCTATGGTCGGACCATGTTCTTGATAGATGCTTGACAGTGTTATGTTGAAGGAGTTGACACCATAGATCATTTGCAAAAATTCTATCAAGTCTCTTCCAAATCATTCTTCTAGGATCCCAATTGTTACAGCAAGTGAATTTAGCTCCAACATAACCCAAATCCTTAACCTCAAAATTGTCCATACAAGAGCTGGAATCCAGACTTTTGTACATCTTGTGAGGTCGACCCCCATGTTTCTCATCCGGATAAAGAATAACATTGAAGTCTCCTCCAATGCACCATGGCCCATCAATCAACATATGAGTACCTTTAAACTACTCCAAAGGTCTTTTCTTTCATTTACAGTGCATTTAGCATAGACAGTAGTAATGAAAATACTAAAATTACTCAGTCTATTCTGCATTTTGATAGTGATTTGTTGATCATCGACACTAATCGCACTGGTTTGATTCTCTCCAGACCACATGAGCCAGACTTGACCATTGGTGTTGGATATACAGTGTTGAAACTTGAGATATCTCATGTATTTATCAATTTTGTTCATGCTAAAAAAAAGGTTTTATTATAGATATGAAGTCCACTCTGTTGATATTGACAAGTTTTTTAAGCCTAGGCATTGCTTTCTTGGTATTCACTCCTCTAATATTCCATAAAATTGCATTAATCATTGAAATAAGGGAGGGGATATTAATTTGAGCTACCTCCTTGAGGAGGTGTATTGGCATTGCTTTTTTCTTCTTTGCTTTCTTTTTGTTTTGATTTCTTGTAACGACCCGACCGGTTGTTTTGAGCATTTTCACTTCGCTCGTTATTTTACACGCATTAGTATATCCTTATGATGTATTATGACTTATGTGAATCGTCGGTTTTGGTTTTCAGGTTATTTGGAATCGGTTTGGAAGAATGAATTTCATTGTTGAAGCTTTAAGTTGAAGAGTTGATCAAGTTTGACTTTTTATGAATTTGACCTTGGAATGGAGTTTTGATGGTTCTGTTAGGTCTGGATGGTGATTTAAGACTCGGACTTATGCCCGGATTTGCATTTGTATATTTCTAGAAGGTTTCGGCACAAGTTGGCAGAATTAAAAATTTGAAGGTTAGAAAAGTTCAAAAGTTTGACTGGAAGTTGACTTTGAGGATATCGGATTTGGATTGTGGTTCTAGGAAATGGAATAGCTTCGTTATGTTATTCGGGACTTGCCTGCAAAATTTGGGTTCATTCCGGGTTTTGCTATGTTTCGGCACGAGTTATTGAAGTTGAAAAGTTCAAAGTTCATAGATTTTGATTTGAGGTGTGATTCGTCGTTTTGATATTGTTATGTGTGTTTTGAGGCCTTGAGTAGGTCTGTGTTGTGTTATGGAACTTGTTGGCATGTTCGGACAGGGTCCCGAGGGGCTCGGGTGAGTTTTGGACGAGTTTCGGATCATTTCATCGCATTTTTGGATTTTTGTTGAAGGCTGCTAGTTCTGGTGTGGTCGCACCTGCGGCTGGTTTTGCGCAGGTGCGATGGCCGCAAAAGAGAAAAAGGCTTCGTAGAGGCGAGGTGAGTTCTGGGTGAGGAAGATCGCAGAAGCGGGGATTTGGGCGCATATGCGGATGCGTAGGTGCGAGGTGATGGAGCGCAGGAGCGAGGTATTTCGTAGGTGCGGATGGTGGCTCGCATCAGTGATGTGGCAGAAACGGATATTTTTTCTGCAGGTGTAAGGGTCGATTTATCAGCTGATTTCGAAGAAGCGGAATTTATGTCACATAAGCGACGCCGCAGAAACGGCTAATGTGCTGCAGGGCGAAAATGCTGGCAGAAATTATAAATCGAGCGTCTTGGTTTTTCTTCATATTTTAGGATGTGGGACTCAGATTGAGGCGATTTTTTTAGAAAATTTTATAGCAAAGATTCGTGGTTTTGATCTTATTCCACGAATCTATCTTCATTTTTGGTAATTGGGTTGTGAATTTTAAAGAGAAAATTGGGGGTTTTAGCCTAAAGTTCCATAAAATGAATTTTTGAGTTTCGAGCATCCATTTGGAGTCGGAATTGAGTGGAACTAGTATGATTGGACTCGTAATTTAATGGGTTATTGGATTTTGTGAGTTTTGTCGGGTTCCAAGACGCGTGCCCGGGTGACATTGTTGGTCGGTTTTGGGTTTTGATTAAGTATTCGATCTTTATCATTTGGAATTGTTTTCTTGGGGTTTATTTGATGTATTTGAGTTGCTTTTAGCTAGTTTTGAGTCGTTCAGAGGTTGCTACATGCGTGATGGCATCTTTGGAACGTCGCTTGGCTTTCTCGGTATTGGTATTGTCTTGTTAGAGGTATGTAACCCTTCTAAACTTAGTGCTAAGGGTATGAAACCCCGAATTACGTATTATGTGATTGGAATTGAGGTGATGCACATGCTAAGTGACGGGCGTGTGGGCATGCACCATGTGAATTGGGACTCTTTTGTTTCCTTGGCACTGTGTAGTGGTCCTATTTTTTTGATATCCGTGTTTTCACCATGTGATAATGCAATTGAGCTATCAATCATGTTGGATATTATGTTTAGGCTTTATGTTGATACTGTTGGGACCCATAGTGGTCGTGTCTTACTGTCATCTCACTGATTTCATTGATATTTTGTACTTAGTTATATTCATGCATTCATATCATATCTCATTCTCAGTTTTTATTTATTGATACATCATATCATTGTTGTCGGGATAGTTTCATGACATTGTGAGCCCGTGAGTGAGACTAGAGAGATTGAAGACTGAGTGAGCCGCGAGCCTGAGTGATACTGATATTTTGGGATCGGACTGCATGTCGCAGCATGTTATATTGATTACATTTTAGGGGATCAGGCTACACGGCGCGACGATATAGCGCTTAGGCTGAAAGAGCCCCTCCGGAGTCTGCACACCCCTAGTGAGCATAGTTGATTATATATATGTATATGGATCGGGTTGCACGACGCAATGAGCCTTACGGCTATTTATATATGGACCGGGTTTCACGCTGCAACGAGCCTTATGGATATATATGTGTGTGGATCGGGTTGCACGCCGCAACGGGTATTCTATAGTGTTGAGTGATTGAGTGTGCTGAGTATGGAGCACGGTAAGAGAGAATGCGAGACAGTGAGATTGAGTATTCTGAGAGTGTGAGTACATGAGTTTATCATTGAGAGGCACTTCATTTTTCATGCGTACTTAAGATACATGCATAGAGATGCATTTCCTTCTGCTACCCGATTTTGGTGACATTTATGATTTTACCAGTATTTTGACATGTAGGCATAGAGATGTATTTTCCTCATGCTATCTGAAAATGAAACATCTTACTTTTTGTTGAAAATATTTTTGGGAAAAATCAAAGTTTTCAAACTTACTCGTATTTTTGGCAATTTTGGTAAAAGATTTGGGTTTTCACTGAGATACTTGAAAAGCATGCCTATTTTCTAGAACTTAGAACGAGCTGAGCATTTTATTTCTGAGATACTTCTTTTATTACTTGTTTATGTTGTTATGAACTGTTGTGGAATATTGGTATTGGACCCGACCTTCGTGTTAGCTCGTTACTACTTTCAACTTAAGGATTGGGTTTGTTACTTACTGTGTACATAGGGTCGGTTGAACTCATACTAAACTTCTGCACCTTGTGTGCAGATGTTGCCTGTGGATGTTGTTGTGTTCGATGGGAGCTAGATTTGAAGATATACCTTCGTTCCGATTGTAGCTGCCTCTTGTTCAGGGTAGCCTTAGAATCATAAAACTTTATTTATGTACTTTTCAAATAGATGATGTATTTACTTCATTTCAGTTTTGTAAACTCTATTCTTATAAGCTTATGATTTGTACTACCAGTCCTTAGAAAATATATAAGATTCAGTAAATTACTTTTGTTTTATTATCTTGTTAATATTATAGGAATTGGATAGATTAGTTGGTTTACTGTTGGTTGATTTCCCAATGCACACGCAAGTGTACGTGGTCGACAAGTAATACAGGATTTTAAGTCCAGATATCGTACCCACAAGGACTTGTGTAAACTACTTGCTAAATCACTCTAATCGTTATTTAACCAAGCCAATATAAAATCAATGATGTACTATTTTATACTAAAATTCTATGAAATAACTAATTATCAAGTGACAAGAATTATTGTGATGTATTCAGTAGAGACAAATATTCCAGGGTTGTGGTTTATTCACCACTCATGTTGCATTCTAATTAACTTTTCCTTTCATATAATTCACTCACGGTTGCTAATTACTCGATAAACGCTCTCATAGCCTTCTCCCGAAGCACTACT
>ML421058.1:800-13239 GCA_005239525.1 Nicotiana knightiana | reverse complement strand
TCGAATTCCACGACCAAACTCAAGCCTCAATTACCGCTTTCCCTTTAGAATTTGCCTCCAATTAAATTGTATTAGACATAATTAGCTTAATAATATCAATAATGCTAGATAATCCAACCCCAATGCTTAATTACGAATTTTCTATCATTCTTTCAAAAATGTCAAAAATCGGCCCCGGGCCCGCTTGGTTAAAACGCGAGGTTCGGACCAAAACCCGATCACCCATTCACCCATGAGCCTGAATATGTAATTAGTTTCGGAATCCGACCCCAAAACGAGGTCTAAATTCCAATTATTCAAAAAGCCCTAACTCTACCGAAATCCCCAATTTTTCTACCCTTAAAACCCTAGGATTCTTGATGATAATTGATGAAAAACATTAGAAAATTGAAGGAAATTAGTTAGTGGACACTTACCTATGATTTGGGAAGAAAATATCTTGGGAATATCGCCCTAGGTCTTCTATTTTTGTGAAAAGTTGAAGAAGAAACGGCTGGAGTTCTAATTTAAAAACACTCACTGCCCGACCTTTGCACCTACGGTACTCGGGTCGCACATGCGCTTACGCAGGTGCGGAAAAACGGTTGCACCTATGGAAATGGCCAAGGCCACTGAGGGCCGCACCTACGAAGGTTTATCTGCTTCTTCAGAAACCCGTCGCACCTGAGGAAATGGGGCAGGCTGGGCTGGACCGCACCGACGGGTGAAAGTTTGCTTCTGCGAGCTCGCACCTGCGGCCCTAGGCTCGCAGGTGCGGGCACACAAGAACTGTTGCACCGGTAGTGATTTTCTAAGTCTGAACACCCCGAAACTCATCCGAGCCCTCGGGTGTTCCAATTTTCTCTCAAATTATTTTAAAATTTGTATATATACCTCCAAAATCACTCTTTATAATAAATAGTATTTTTCCGAAATTTCCATATTTTTATCAAACCTTTTCCAATTTATTCAGTATCTTTATATTCAATAATTATTAATAAGTTGTATTATAAAGATTTTCAAAACATTTCTTAGCTCAATATATCATTTTTAATCCTACTAGGATTTAGTTATTTCACAAATTAGCCAATTTGGCATATTTGGCTATAATTACAATAATTTTGCAATTATAGCCTAATTGTACATTTTATTCTTTTTTAATTCAATAATAAGTCGTTTTATATTTTAAATACTAGTTAATTTTAATTTCACCTATTTAACCTTCGTTTCATCTTATGTAATTGTTAGTTATCTTTTTTAATTACTTATCTATTTAATTAGGTATTTGACAATTAGACCCTTTCTATTTAAGTTATAGCCTAATTTTATCTGACCCCAATCCAATTGAAACCAGCCCAAGACCCAATCCAATTAACCCAAGACCCCAGGCCCAATCTATTAAAATTACCCGACCCAATCTTATGTGTAATCTGGACCATTGATCAAATTTGATCAATCGCCCAAATTCACTCTTACCATTAGTAACCCTAAAGACTACCCCCTCCGACTCCTCGATTCTCAACCTCTCAATTCTGTCTCTATCTCTCTCTGGTTCAATCTGTTTCTCTCTAGAACCTTCCCTTATCTCTTCACCTCTAATGGAGTCTGTTCGTTTTCTCCGGCTAGTTCCCTCGCCGGAAACTGTGGTCTTTCACTGTCTCTTGGTTATTCCTTCACCCTACACCGGTCTAAGGCACCCTAAGGCCCTCAGGCGAGCCTGGAGTGGTTCAGCTCCTACCTATGGTCCCCCATGCCATATTCCGGCCTCCTCCGACCATTTGAGTAAGAGCCATGACTTTTCCGGCTAACGATGGCAACATCTTTAAGGTTTACCTTGTTTTTTCAACTCTCTGAAACCCTAACCCCTGGTATTTTCCGATTTTCTTTTAGTTCTAACTTAGATCTGTGTATATTATGGTCTCTTTATTAGTTTCCTTAAAGGGTTTTCTGATTTCTCTAAAATAACGCTTCATCTTCAACTAGGGTTTCTTAACCCTTTTCAAAAAACTTTCTCTTCTTATTTTTGGTACTAACCTATGGTTCTCAGTATATTTTATATGTTTTATTAAGCATTCTCTCTTTACTTGAGTTATTCTGTTAAAAAAACCCCATTTTTAAGGGTCCTGAGTTTGTCTTGGTTGCTGTGTTTAGTTGATCTCTATGTTTCTCATAAACATCCTACTATTCTGTGATTCTTACTTATGTTTGCTTGTTAGGGTTTTTGTGTTCGATTATTCCTAACTATATCATGTTGTATACCAAAACCCTAACTCATATTTGGTATTGTTCTTCCTTATGGTCTTGATTCTAGCTTATTACCTACTTATTCTCATGGTGTCATGATAAATCAGTGTTATCTTCTCTATTTCCTTAGAACTATGATATTTCCCTTAAAGCTGTTATTCTGTGTATTTTTCCTTAGAACTCCTTACTAATTTTGCATATTTGTGTGATACTTGCCTTATTTGATAACTGATTCCCTGTGACTACTAATTTTCAGAATTATTTTCTACCTTATGTTACGTATAAGTATGTTTTCAATTAATTATATACTTTCCTTAATTAATATATTCTGTACCTAGCCTTAATCACATGACCTATTCTTTACTATTTGTACGATTAAAATCAGTTTTTCAAATTAGTTCTCTTTCCTTCTTTACTACCGTGGTATCTGTTTGAACTATGACTCCTTAATTATGGGGAGTACTTGTATTTATTGGATCCTAATTGTATTTATTTCTATAATTATATACATTTTACTTGATTCCTTTCCTTTTGTTGCCACTACTTGTTACCGTTTGGGTATGATTCCTTAACTAAAGGAAGTCTGTATACTAAATTAACTCTAATTGATGATTATTTCTATAACTACTGCTGAACTATTATTTTTACCTTATTCCTCTGCCTGCTTTTCAAAACTAAATATACTCTATTCATACACATAGATAGACGAACTAATCTATTCAGAAAATATCTCTCACAATTCAAAAGACTTTCTGCTCTTTCTTCTGTGCTAATTACCACTACTCTGGGTTAGCTGACTGCAAGACAAGGCTAGCTATTGTGCATTCTCCTACTTTCCTGTTTGTGTTATTGCTTTCTTCACTTCACTTGTATGTCCTAATTTATATTTCAGTATTCAAACCAACATGTATCCTTACTGTTGTGATTCGGCATGCTTCTAACTTGCTTACTTATTTTTCAGCATATAACTAGGATCCTGAACTCCCCTCTGCATGTTTAAATTAAGTTTTATGTGTTTCTGTACACTTAACACCTACTTCTTACATGCCTATGATTGGTACATTAGTTTAACCATGGCCTTAGGTGTTAATCTGACCTACCACTATACTCCTTGATCCTCTAGACCCTTAGAAGTTTCCTGATTGCATGTCTTTGTGCTTATTTGCCTGTTGTGTGTATGCAATTAGATGCTCTGTATTTGTCCCTAATCCCATTACCGCTGTTTGTGATTGTTGGACTATCCTTGGTCCTTTGTGATGTTAAGTTTCCATTTCCTTCTTCAAAAACTGTTTTCTCACTTACTCTTTCTCAAACTGTTCCTTACTTAAATCCCTTTTAAATAAAAGCACTCTCACACACACTCTTAGAAGTTTAAGTTCAGCGCCCTTCGTGCGAGCGCTGCTTTGGGAACCCTTTGAGTACCTTTTGAACTCTGACACACAAGGCTGGCACTTCCACACTACACATGTTTAATTCTTTGGCTATGTCTGGGTGTGAGCATTGCCCGGGAGCCCTTGAGGTTCTTAGGGAACTCTGACACATCCGGATTTTAAAAGGCTATGCAATATCATAAGGGAGTGAATTTTGGAAGACCTGGGCCTAATTGAAGGCTCCCTATAAAAGTAACTTCTTATTTTCCTTTGGTTGTGTAATTCATAATTCCCCGGCCTGTAATAATCTGTAAACAACTCAGGGGATGGATAGTGAAAAGGGAGGCATAGCTACGCATGCATTAGTTATTAAAGGGATATAAATCATGCTATTAGACTTTATTTCCTATCTGCACAATAGAGATCATTTTTAGGCCCATGTGTTAAAATTCATGCATTAGAAATCATGTTTATTAGGTCTCATGCCCACTGTTTCAGCATGTTCACTTTTGCTTAGAAAAGTCCTGCTAATAAATGGTATTTTTCTACTATCATGTTCCACTGCCATGTACGCTTAGGAATCATGTTTTAGGCTGAACAACATTAAAATAAACTATCATTCTAGCATCTTCTGAAACCATGTTTAATACTGAGCATTTAGAAATCATGCTTAGTAATTCTGCATCTCTATCTGTGCATTAGATATCATGTTATAGGGCCCTAATCACTCAGCTACATTTATCCTAATTACTAAGGTATAAAAGGTATAACAACCTCACTCAGTTTTTCTCTAAAAAATAACTGGTAATGCTTATGTGTTCTGAATAACCTAGAACAACATGTTTAAGTAATAATTTGCAACAGTTCCTTTAATAATTTTGTTAATATACACTGCCCTCGCCTAGGAAAGCTTTGGTAGCTAATTTTTTCAAAACTAGAAATCTGTCTTTCTTGTGTGTGCTGCTTAACACTAATATGTATATCTTTTAAATCAGTAGGCAAACTGATTAAGAGAATGTTTTCCTTGAGTTATAAAACAAGTATGCCTGTCTGTTTATCCTATGAATTCACCTAGATTCCATGTCTTAGGAACTTAGTTAACAATACTGCCCTCATATGCGTTTGAGTCGTGCTAATTATGTGCATTATCTGCAGAGGAATATCTGAGCTTCCTGTATGCTCCTATGTGTTTCCCACTGATTGTAGTCCTATATGTTCTTTGCTTGTCGCCTTAGAATTCTTTCCTTTAAACATGAGGTTCTGCCTAGACCTACCTTTTAGGATAGTAGTCCTAACCTCCTCCAGGACTGATAGGATGGGACGGGTAACAGCACGCAACAGAGTTCGTGACCAACACGCGCTTTAATCACCTTTAGGGTGGGAAGGGTAGAATATGGATATGATGACCAGTGCGCTAATACCACGTGTAGCCCCTCTTCGAGGAGTGATTACCCCGTATTGCATTCATGTGATCCATATTATTATAAACCTAGGACACCTTTTATATTCTTAGCTCGTAATCCTTTTCAATGTCTGATCCCCTTTAATATTTTCAAACATCTTCATGCTTGAGACTTAAATCACCTCTTATTTGATCCTTTACTTGTTATTTGCTATTTGGAAAAATTCACGAAACCATTTGGTCAGGAACTACACTTGTGGATCCTGAGGGATGCCTAACACCTTCCCCTTGGGTTAATTTCAAGCCCTTACCCAAATCTCTGGTTAGCAGCGTAGTTGTAATTGAACCCTTTAGGTTCCATAACGCATCGTTAAAATCGTTAGGTGGCGACTCTTCCAAATATGCAAAACCCCTTTCCCGAAAGGAACGAGTTGTCCCAACCAGTGTCATAAACGCGATCTCTGCGAGGAAAAAAGGGGCGCGACAACATGGCTACTCTGCTGGGGATTATAGGCTTTTACCATTTCGAATTGTTTTGTGAATTTATGTATTTATTTTAAATACTTGTACCCTTTCCCATTCCCTTTGCATGTAATTAATTGTTTACTTCGAGTATTTATTTCCAAACGTAACTGACATGTCTCTTTGTTTCCTTTTTGTAACTGCTTTAAATCATTATTACCGTGTTTACCGCTTTCTTTAATGTGCAAATACGTGACAACTTGTTTTAATACTTATTGCATAAATCATGCTCAGCATTCATACTCCACTCGTGCCAAAAAAAATACTATAGCAACATTTGATGAGTGGTTGCGCCCTTCCTATATTATCACCCCCTAAATTTGGAAAAGCTTATTAGTGTTAAAACCAGTCGATTTGTGGTGCAGTCAACGGTTCCGTGCCTTTCCCCCTTGAGTTGTCTGATCAAGGGTACTAGTCTAAAACCCTATAGAAACCTTACTCCGTTTAACTATTGCATGCATCATGGTCAAACCTAGTCAAAGGTAAAGTGTCATCCGAACCATAGCTTTTAAGATAGCCTTATCCAAAAGTCCATCGGGTTTCCCTGAACCCAAAAGGACGCCATCATGTTTTGTGCATTTATTTGAAGAACTAACTGCTTCCTACTAATTATTGACGTATAGTCGAGTCCGGTAGGAATAAGGGCCTAACCTATTTGTTTTGCAGAGAAAAAAAATGAGGCACAAAGTCCCCAAATTCGGCATGGTCTCCAACTTCCACCCAAAATTGCTGAGTTGGTGAGAGAATCTACACTCTAGCAACAAAGCTATCGTGAGGAAACACTTGGGAAATCTACCCTATCTTTTGGAAATCCAGCCTAACAAAATGATAGTAGAGGCTGCTAACCTGTTCTGGGATCGCGAAACATCTGTGTTCCGCTTTGGGCACATCGAAATGGCACTGTTGATAGAAGAGATAGGAGGGTTGGCTAACCTAGTATGGGAAACTCTGGGGTTGCTGATGCCTGAGAACCGCACAGGCAGAAGCTTCCTCAAAATAATGGGTCTGCAAAAGGACGCGGAATTGGTGTGTCTGGAGGATTCGTACATTCCTTTTGACTACTTGTACGAACGGTATGGCTATAAAAAATCATACCGTACCTAGCATGACGAGTTTGCTATCACCTCTTTGGGACACGTCCATCGCCGAGTGTTCGTGTTTATGGTCTGCTTTTTGGGATTGATCGTGTTCCCGATGAAGAAAGAAAGGATCCATACCAGGCTAGCCGTGGTAACTAAGACTACAATGGAAGGGTTAAATGGGCAATATTTCAGCATTGTGCCCATGATCGTTGCAGATATGTACCGAGCTTTAGAAAAATGTCAACAAAGAGCAAAGCATTTCGAAGGGTGCAATATGTTACTCCAACTCTGGCTTGTAGAACATCTCCAAAAAGGGGAATATCGACAGGACATCCACCGCCGAATGTGGGATGACCACATCGATTTCCATCACCCAAAGAGAATGAACTATATCCCTGACATGTTCGCTCAACCTGAAGATGTTGAAGGATGGGTCGAGCTTTTTGATACCTGACTGAAGAACAGGTTCAATGGAGGTTCGAATGGTTTCCAACGGATGAGTTCATCATTCGATCCCGAGACGCATCATTTCTAGTACTAACTGGTCTAAGGGGGACATACCCTTATGTCCCTCTTCGAGTTATGAGGCATGAAGGAAAGCAAGTCATCCCTAGGGTCGAGAAGATGAGCCATCTCTGAGCTGACTTTCAAAATAATGACAGTCCTCACAAGTGCCAAGCTCAGCACCTATGGCACTGTAAGGTTATACGTGAGAAAGACACCATCGAGGTATCACGACGGTCATACTCCTTTCTATCTTGGCTGGTTAGAAGAAGATCTGGGTGGTCAGAGCAAGCCAAGGTATATCCGAGGTCACAGGGTTGTAGATAAAAGAGCTGAAGCACAAGTCAAGTTCAACTAGTTGCGTAAAAGGATCCGCGAAAATGAGGATGATCACCACAAGATACATGAGTCCAACAAAAGACTGATCGAGGAATGGAAGGACATGTCTATTAGTGCCAACAAGAGGCTGGGATATTTGGAACGAGGTATAATCGATTTGGAAGAAATGTTCATCAAAAGGGTTGAAGATTGTCAAAAGGTTGAGGGAGCTGCAGGGGGATACTTAGCCAGAACTTATCTGTTGCTGGGATTTCGCGAGCTGGGAAAGCTGTTAGAAGAAAGCATGAATGCCGAATCTGGGGAAGGTCCTTCTGGGACCAAGTAGATAGGAATGCCTTTATTTTTCTAACAATGTAATAAGGCCAACGGCCATTAGTGATTTTTATTCTTCGTTTCTCGTTTTAGGATTTGTCTATTTTATTATCAATAAAATGAGGCATTTAGCATTTAAAGTTCTCCAAACCAATTTGTCGCTAGGCCTGCCTCAGGCACAAAGAGGTCCCCCACTTAAGACACGCTTTCATTTCCGCATTATGTGTTTAAATACTGCAATATTCTTTTCATAATCCTCACTGACTTGGTTATCTTTAGTTTTTATTTTCTTACTCTCCTCCTCAAAGGTTACTTCGTGCATTCTGGCATCATCAACCTATTTCACCATATCCAAGGTCCCTCTACCTACTCTTCCCCTAGTCCTCATAAGGGCAAAGACAAAGGCAAAAGTAAGATGGAAGAGTCCAGCGACATCAAAAAGGATAATGTGATTGAACGGGTAGAGGCCACTGATGGCCGAGGTATTCGGGTCCTATGAGAACATGTCGCCACTTGAACAAAAATTGCTGAAGTTTCAGGAAGAACTCGATCAAGTCCGAAATCTCGCCAACTTGTCATTTTCCCTCAACGTCCCTGACGTCAACCTTCCAAATGCTCAAAACTCTGAACCTCAACAAAATATCCCAAGACAGTAAAATCATCCCGTGCCCCATCATCACACAACTCCCCTAAAGAACCAAACTATTCCGACACAGTACAATACTTGCCACACCACAAATAACACCCCAACATGCATCCCAGAACCTCAAAAGCCCACAAAAGACCATTTCCACACCTATAACAACCCCGTCTATGTGGAAACCATGACCCACTCCACTCCGTCTATCCCACTGGTATCCGAGTGTGATGAAAAGGATTTACTTATTAGGAACCTGGCCGAGGAGCATAGGAAACTGACCAGCCGAGTTCAGGGTGTTGAAGGGACCAAGGGGATTGGTGGGTTGAATTATGAAGACCTTAGTATCCAACCTGATATCGAACTACTCGAGGGGTACAAACCTCAAAAGTTCGAATTGTTTGACGGTACTGGTGATCCGAGAGTCCATCTGAGGACTTATTACGACAAATTGGTTGGTGTGGGAAAGGATGAAAGAATCCACATGAAGTTGTTCATGAGGAGTTTGAAGGGAGATGCACTGTCTTGGTATATCAGCGAAGACCCCAAGAAATGGTCAAACTAGGTAAGCATGGCGTCTGATTTCATGGACAGGTTTAGATTCAACATAGAGAACGCACCAGACGTGTTCTACATTCAAAATTTGAAAAAAGAAGCCTATAGAAACCTTTCGCGAGTATGCTACTCGCTGGAGGTCCAAAGCCGCTAAAGTCAGACCTGCTCTAGAAGAAGAACAGATAAACAAGTTCATTGTCCGGGCTCAGGACCCGCAGTATCATGAACAGTTAATGATGGTTGAGGGCCACAAGTTCTCTGACATCATCAAATTGGGTGAGCGGATTGAATAAGGTATTAAAATGATATGGTTACAAATTTTGAAGCCTTACAAGCCACTAACAAGGCTCTACAGTCTGGTGGTGTGTCTAAGAAGAGAGATGTGGAGCCGTAATGGTTGCACAAAGAACCAAGTCCCCACTCAAGTACCAAACCTATCTGACACCTCCACTCACGTATCATCCCTCACCAAATTACAAAGCACCCTCACCAAATTACCAAGCACCACCACCAAATTATCAAATTCCACCACTTTCCTACAAAGCTCCATCACCCACATATCAACCTTCTACGCCCAAATATCCACAACCCGCTCCTGTCTACCACACTCATAATTCCCAGCCATCTCATTACTAATCACCTCCTGCACGCCAAAACATCCATAGACCTCGTCCCAATTTTGATCGCGCTCCTCTAAAGCAATACACCGCCATAGCCGAGCCCATTTACCAGCTATATGAAAAACTCAAAGTTGCTGGTTATGTTACACCTATCCCTGCTGCCACCCCTGAGAATCCTTCTCAATGAGTTAACCCAATAAAATACTGTGCATACCATTCTGGCATGAAGGGACACACCATCGAAGAATGCCGTTCTCTGAAGGACAAAATACAGGCTCTCATTGACAACAAGATCATTGTGGCAAAATACCCCGCTCCAAACGTTCGCGACAATCCTCTGCCAGACCACAAGGGTAGAGGTATCCATATGATTGAAATAGAATATGATTGGAATCTCGAAGGGTTAACCGGGTTGATCGCAGAAGGCGATGACCCAAAGAAATCTGCAGTCACTCCCAAACCGATCATAGTCCAGTTCAGCCATCTGAGGCTACTGAGGTGAATATGTCTATACCATTTGGGTTTGAGGTAGTTCCACTGGAAAAGTCACCAGTTCCAATTGAAGTTGAGTTTATATCTCCAGCAAATACACCAGCTTCATTCGATGTCTCAATCTTGCCACCCCGAACACACGTTCCATTTGAAATAAAGATGGCTGCACCAATTCCGGTGGCAATGTCAACCATGACACCCTTCTATTCAAACGCTATTCCTTGAGACTACACAGCTGAGTAAAGAAGGAAAGGCAAGATCAGGTCTGAGGAAGCTGTTGCATCACAGGGTATGACGAGAAATGGTAGGGTCTACACCCTTGAGCATCTGGCCGAGTCAAGCAAGCAGGCCGCCAACCAGCCTCCCCTTATCTAAACGGGTCCCAATGACATTTTGAGAAAGATACAGGCTAAGGAGTATTCAGTCATCGACCAGCTAAATAAGACACCAGCACAAATATCTATCCTCTCTCTGCTGCCGAACTCTTAAACACACATAAATTCTTTGTTGAAAGTGTTGAGTGAAGCATATGTGCCAAACAACATCACTAGTGGGGAAATGGCCAATATGGTAGGCCAGGTACTGGAGAGTCATAAAATCACTTTTCATGAGGATGAGCTACCACCTGAAGGATCGGGGCACAACAAAGCGCTGCACATCACCGTGCAGTGCGAGGATTATTTCATCACAAGAGTCTTGATCGATGGAGGTTCCAGTCTTAACATCTGTCCGTTGATAACACTCAAGAAATTGAGTAAAGGGCTACATGAGATAAAGGATGGGGCGATAAATGTAAAATCCTTCAACGGTTCTCAGAGGTCCACCATGGGGGAGATCAGTCTATGTCTACAGATGGGACCGACTTGGTTCGAAGTGTATTTCCAGGTGATAGATGTTCCGGCATCCTACAACCTGTTGTTGGGATGACCGTGGATTCATGCTGCTGGGGCCATAGCATCAACCCTGCATCAGGCAGTAAAATTCGAGTGGAACCACCAAAAGGTGATTATTCATGGTGACGGTAGCAACCCCATTTATAGCCGTCAAACTATTCCGGTGATTGACGGGAAAAAAAGGATAGGCGGAGGAACTTACCACCATATTGAACGGGTCAATGCTATCGACAAGGAAAAATTATGGGATAACAAGATCGTGAGCATCCTGAATTGGAGAGGATATGAGCCAGGCAAAGGGATCGGTAAAAACCTCGAAGGGATCACGAAGCCCATAAAGCTCAAGGAACATGGCACCACTTTTGGTCTGGGGTATGAGTACACCTGGTAGGAATTCAATGACTGGTCGCCACCTTGGCGTAGTCCCTATTACCATTTGGAGCAGCCAATACCTCATCTTGAGAAGACTTTCAAGCAAGCCGACACTATCTACGGTTCAGATGAAGAAGAAGCATTTGCAATAATGANTAAAGAGGGCATATCTCAAGAACTGGTCTATCAAGACAACCCAAGTCCGACGAGCCTCGGGGTAGCAAGGCTAAAACAAGCATTATTTACTGTTTTATTTACTAAACGATATCCCTTTTCCTGCATTTTTCCAATTTCTGCAATAAGAATCTTCAATGTTCAAAACAGTTATTCAATCTATCAAAGCATCTCCTAAATTTTATGAATCTGATATTTATTGTTATTGTTTTCTCCCATTACTTTACTTATACAACATTACTATTACTTGTCTTGATGAACTGATGACTGTGACATGCAATGAGACAACGCGGCAAACGGACATTGATTCAGAAGAGGACGACATACCCGACGAGATTGTCAAAGAAGTTGAGAATTTTGAGAACATACCTAAATCCAACCTGGATGAGACCGAAGTTATCAACCTGGGAGGTTCAGAAAACGTCAAGGAGACTCGTATCAGCATTCATTTGTCACCATCAGAAAAAAAAGAATACACAGAGTTTCTAAAACAGTATGAGGACGTATTTACATGGTCGTATGATGACATCACTTGTCTAAGCACGTCTATTGTGGCTCACAAACTGCCAACCAATCTAATGTGTCCACCAGTGAAACAAAAGCTCAGAATGTTCAAACCCGATNTAGAAATTAACTATCCTACTAGATTGACTCTTTACTTTTGTCTACTTAATTTTTTATTTTTTATATTTTATTTATATCTTAATTTTACTTGATCATCTTTCTTGACATGGCATCTTGGAATGATAATTGGTCGAATAGTGAGTACTCTTATTATGATGATCCTTGTCCGTATTGTGGAGGACCACACATGTACCAATATTGTCCATCTCAAACTAATGTGTGGAATTTTTGTAATGAATGTGGTTGTCAAGGTGGCCATTGGGATGGTTGTCCTAATTCTTATTATCCTTCTCAGAGCTTTTATTGTAATGTTCCTAA
>ML421055.1:5484-31432 GCA_005239525.1 Nicotiana knightiana | reverse complement strand
ATATATATATATATATATATATTTAGTTCATGGCTCGATTTATTTATTCGTTTATCATTTCTTATATATGAAGTTATTAGTTGGAAATCATTAGATTTAATTTACTTTAAATTGTCTTATTCTGTTTAATTAAATATCCAAAGGAAAATAGCTAATCGAATTCTAACATTAGTTTTCCTAGCAAGTCTGGTGTTAGGCGCCATCACGATCTCTAAGGTTGGGAATTTGGGTCGTAACAATTGAGTGACGCAGTATATACGTGCAACACACGTACTCTAAAATTAGTATATAGAATATACCTAAGTACACTGAAAATAAAATGGACGGATGTACCATTAGAAGAAAACTAAAGATTGGACTTATAAGTTTAACCATCAAATATTCGAGATACACTAATCCAGCTAATCTGGGAAGAATAACGTATACGTAAATTTTATCCCCTACTTTGAGAGATAGAGAAATTATTTCCATATATTCTCGGTTCAAAAATTCGAAAATCCGAGGCAGCCTATCAGATAGAGTTTAAATTTTCGTCGCTGAAAGATTCTCAATTCTCATTGCTTAAATTCAAGAACTTCTAGTGAAGGTGAAGGTGGCATTTAGAAAATTATGTCTTTAGACTATTCATGATAATTAGTTTCTCTGAATATATACTGCCACTAATTCGTCTAATAAATTTCATAAAACATGAGAAAGAAAGGAGCTTTGCAAAAGATCCGGAGACCATAACATTTATTCATTTAAGATGCAAATTTGCAGTAGAAAGTTATAATAACAAACTCAGTATAATCTAATAAGTGATGTCTGGAGGAGGGTAGAGTGTACGTAGACTTTACCCCTGCCTTTAAAAGGCAGAGAGACTGTTTTCGATAGACCTCGGCTCAGGTGAAAAAAGAGAAGGGGCAATAACAAACACACCAATCTAAGCGAAAATACAAAACTAACACTAAGTAATGCCAACAAAAATGGCTATGGATTGTAAATGGCTAGAAAATACATAACAACGCCAATAAAATAATTAAGCAAAATAAAGCAAGGCCAGTGCAAAAATTTAGATTCGATTTGGTGGAGTGCGCCAGGCCCGTGCAGTAGTGTAACGCATAGGCAACGCTTGAGAGCCCAAATAGCAAGCTACCTTAGTGGACTTTCCCTCTTTAAAAATTAAGTTAACATCCTATCTTATGAGTCGATGGCTTATATATCATATATTAAATTGATCCGCACAGATACTACACTTGATCTTAGCCAAAAGGCCGAGAAAGGTATGCTTTTTGTGTGCGGCCTGCTGCTTTTATACAAGTTCTCTCCCTTTCTGTCTTTTGTTAGCTTTCGATGTGGAATTTTATGTGGCCCATATTGAACCTCGTGTTTCTTCTTTTTTTTTTTTTTACAATATTAAATGCTGCCAATCTTAAACAAACAGAGTTATGTCAAAAAATAATTACCCAAGTAAAGGTCCAACAATACAAGTATCCAAAAAAAAATGTTTATATGTTCATATATTGAAAGAATAACATCAAAGGGAGCCTTGGAGCGAAGATAAAGTTGTTTTCCTGTGACTGTCACAGATTCGAACCGTAGAATCAACTATTTGACGTCTTATGTTTAGGGTAGATAAATCAATTCACAACTAATTATCTGTTTCACCTTACAAAACCCGACTCCTTTCATACCCATTTGGGAGGCCCTTCAGACTTCACTCCCAGCAACAACTGAACTCGTCGTCGAAATACTTGGCACTTCAAAAGAAAACAATCCCACCACATTAAATCGGTTTGGTTGTTTCAAAAAAGAAAATTTTTCATTATTTCCAAATAACGAATTTAACAATACAATCAATTTTAAGAAATTGGCCAATCAACCTTTTTCCGTTCACATTCTGCTGGGAGGAATTTAACACAAACTCAAATTTCTTCAAAGGGGATATAAATCTACCGAGCTAACCTACAAACAATACCAATAATTGGAATCCTATCCTAATGTGCTGCTTTATTCTGCACTCTAGCTTCTCGCCCTCATCTTTACAAAGGTTAGATGTTAAAACAAGTTAACTTTTAACAATTTCATTTTTTCCTTTCATTGTTTTACCTTTTTAATTGATTAAAATCTCATCTTTCCTATAGGATAACACTAGGAATGCAATAACTTTTAAAGTAATAAAATTTTTACTATTTTTCAAAAAGTTTTAACTCATTAACACAAGGTACACGCGCAACGCGCGTACATCTAAACTAGTATTATATTAAAAGCACGAAGACCCTTAACGAAAAGTCGTTCGCCTTTTTTACCCTCTTAAACTACAGTTCACACCGGACAAAATAGTCATTTGATTATTTTTCTAATATTTAGTAATAGTAATCTAATTAATTTCCTAATATTTAGGACTTTGATACTACTACTACTACTACTACTACTATTATTATTATAATTTTACAAATGACAACTTCTCCTTATGTTCTATATTAAATTGTTTGATGTAAAAAACTATAAGTCATTTAGGCGTTATGTTTCCCCTTATTAATTGTTTCTATGCGCATAACACCAACCTCTTCATTCCCAAATGGCAGAGAAATTCAGTATTTTAGTTTATTTTTTTTGAAAAATCTTTGTTGGTAATATTATCTACCTATTTTTTTTTTTTTTTTTTTTTTTTTTTTTTTTTTTTTTTTTTTTTTTTTTTTTTTTGTATTAGATCATAGAAATAACAATATTCGTTTATAAAATATTACTATAGAACTCCTCAGAAACTACAATAAGGCATCTAAGAACTTTTATGAAAAGAATTTTTTATTCATTGAGCTAGCTAAATAATATATTTAATAGTCATCATTTTCAAGAACTTATACATTTTTTTGTTAACTTTTATTTTAAAAGTCAAACACATTGTTTATTAATTTTTTTAGCAATTTTCTTAAAAAGTATATTTTATTGATATATAGGATACATGCGCAAAGAGCGTACCCTAAGACTAGTACTATATTATAAGTAGGTACATTCAAAGTGAAAGTTGAAAGACTAAAATGCCCATATGAAGCTGAATGATACTTTTTGTATTGGTAAAAAAGAGTTTCACACGTAAGTCAGCTTTTGACAACTCAGCCAGTCACGTGGACACAGGAAAACGCGACAGCTGGATGTGATTCTTTGAAGAGATACGATACAAAGAGGCATGGTGCAGTAAACCCACGAACTTATCAGCCACGGGAAACTCAACTTGACCAAAACGGGAGAGAGGAATGAATCTAGTCAAAGCTACGGGCAGATTTAAGGACCCAGAATTGATTACTCGAACGTTATATAACCGACCCCAATTACCGTTATCCTTTGTAACGCCTCATTAATGTCATAATTAGTCATTGATGAGTAACCATAGCAAGAGTTGTACGTTGTAAGAATCTCCTACATAAGGGAGGGGAATACAGCTTGTAAAGGCATCTAATTCTCGAATACAATTAACTTCGATTTTTTATTTCTGCAATACTATCTATTATTCATTTTTCTTCATTATTTTGATTATCAGTAACCCGTATTCATCTTAAAAATAAGTTTTAGTCAAAGAGTCTAATTCTTTAATTAAACAAATTGGTTCCGTTATCGGGAATCTGATAATCTTTGTTTACTTTTCAATTGATATCCTCTGAATTATGTCAAACCCCAACAAAAACAACCACCAAAGGAGTGGAACCCCAGTTCCATCGCCTTCAGGAACCCCACGTGGTTCGAGGGGACAAAATTCTTAATTTTTTGCAGAATGGCACCGTACCTGAAGACAGGAAAGCAGCTCAAGCACTTCGCCGCAAAGCTACACGGTACTGCCTTATTCGCAGCTCACTTTATCGCAAGATGTTCGGAGGACCCCTAGCTAAATGCCTCGGACCTAACCAAACGGAATTTGTGATGAAAGAAGTCCACGAAGGACACTGTGGAAATCACTCAGGGGCAAGATCCTTAGTCAAAACACTAATCAAAGCCGGATACTATTGGCCTAAGATGGAAGAAGAAGCCGAGAATTTTGTACCCAAATGTGACAGATGCCAAAGGTTTGCCAATAACATGCATCGGCCAGCAGAATTATTACATCCAATAATATCCCCATGGCCTTTCATGAAATGGGGTATGGACATAGTGGGACCTCTTCCCACACCTATAGGACAGGTACGGTTTTTACTCGTACTAACCGACTATTTTACAAAATGGGTAGAGGCAGAAGCGTTCAAACAAGTGCGAGAAAAGGAAGTTAAAAGCTTCTTATGGCGAAACATAATATGCCGCTTTGGAATACCAAAGGAAATCGTGTGTGATAATGGCCCACAATTCATAGGCTCGCAAATCACAGAATTCTTCAAAAGTTGGCAAATCAGGCGGATCACTTCAACGCCGTACCACCCCGTGGCTAATGGTCAAGCCGAGTCAACGAATAAGGTCATCATCAACAATCTAAAGAAGCGGCTGGATAAAGTCAAAAAAATTGGCCTGATGAGTTACCAGCGGTACTATGGGTATACAGAACAACTTCAAAAATAGCTGTCACACCTCCTTTTTCACCACCCCAGGGAGGCGTATAAGGGAGTTTTTCCAATTTAAGTGACAATCGATTTTTGGGATTTATTTTATTTATTCAGATTCGCCACCCAAATGTGTTACGGTGTTCCGGGAAATCATTTATTTATTAAAAATCCCAAAATCAAGGAATTTTGACTCTGTTTAAATTGTCTGCGAACCAGAAATCTGGATAAGGAATTCTGTTAACCCGGGAGAAGGTGTTAGGCATTCCCGAGTTCCGTGGTTCTAGCACGGTCGCTTAATGACTAAACTTGGCCTAATTTGTTCAATTACTGTTTTTATGCCTACGTGCATTTTTGTATTCTTTACCGCTTTTATTAATCCTTTTGTATTCAAAGGGTTTTTTTTGAGACGGGTCACGTATGCGTAAACCCGTAGAGTTTAAAATGCATCGAAAGTCATGTCACGTGAACGTGTATGAAATTTTTGACACTGAACTCATTTAATAAGGTAAATAGGGTGCGCAAGCGCATATTTTGTTTTGTTGTAAAAAAGAGACCGAAATCACGTCACGCGAGCGTGTACGTAATTCCGATAATTTTAAGAAATTCGTTCCTAAAGTGTCTCTACGAGTGTTCATTTTAGTCTTTATTTGTGTTACGCAAACGTATACACAATTTGAGAAAAAGGTACATTTTTAGTTGTTTTCATTCAAAGTTGCGTAAAATGTATACTCCGAAGATTGATTTATTTTATGAGTTTAAGGCATTCACTATCTAAAAGGCTTTCGAGATTCACTACATCTAAATTAAAAAATTCTAAGTCAAGTCATGGGACCCAATATTTGTTTTACCTTTGTAATCCTTTTATTTGCGTCTTTATTTGGATTTCCAGAGTATCGGGGGGTATTTTGGCCCCTCAAATTTGCTGCGCCGGTTGGTCGCGGGATTCAAATTTTCCAACTTTATTTCGCCTTTATTGGCCTCTCGTTTCTGATTTTTCCTCCAACTTTAGCTTTAGAACATTTGGAGTATTTCGACGTTTCAAACTTTGCCGAGAGAGTTAATCACGTGGGACTCAACTTTTTATTCCAATTTCCTCCATAGGCATTTCGATTTGACTTCCTCCCTTCAAGGGTTTGGCATTTAGAGCATCAGCCATTGTTAACAGTCAGGATCGAGTTGATGCCCCTGATGAGGCTTTGGTGCTCTTGCACGTTGGCTTGTGTCAGACGGGGCCCCTATATATTAGTTTTGCCATCCTTTCTTTGCCTTGCTTAAGAAACAAAATCAAACTAAGAGGGATTGAAATAAAGATAACAAAGAAACATAGGTAATGGATTTTGACAAGAAATATTCCTTTCGGGGGAAAAGAGAAGAAGGACTTATCTGGAGTGTATGCGGCCATTAATGAACATGACATGCGTCTTGGACTGGATGCCTGATCTATATGATCCATCTGACTCTCAGAAATTCGTAGCCTTGCCCCAGACCATGTCGACATCAGTGACCGATCCTCTTTTCGATTAGTAGTGCCCTTTTTGGGTTTTCACAGACTAACCTCTCTTATTTCTCTTCTCGCCGTCGCCCTGTAGTGCTCTTTGCGAGCTTTCACTAACAAGACTCTCTCGTTTTTAGTTTCTCTACTCACCATCGCCTCATGGTGCCCATTTGGGTTTTCACCGATAAGACTCTCATTTTCATTTCNAGCTTAAACTCTTGGGGAAATGTGGATTTTTATTTTGGTGTGACTGAACCCCAGGGAGAGGCTGCCTACGTATCCTTTCGGAATCAAGTCGAACATAGTTCAGGAGCATTTTTTTTTTGTTTTTTTTTTCAGCATCTTTTTTTTTGTTTTCTAATAACACTTCTAGGTTCCAAAGAGGGAAATCAAAGAAGAGTAACCAGCTCAAAGGGTTTGCAAAAGGGTTAATGGTGTTTGGGTAGCGAGAATGAAAGCCTTCGTCATCCCACCCGGAGAACATTTGAAAATATATAGAGGATCAAACATAGTACCTTTTGACGGCATCTGCATTGACAGCCGTTTCGGGGTCATTTCCTTCGATGTCCCCCAAGTATAACGCTCCTTTTGGTAGAAATTTCCTTATGATGTATGGACCTTTCCAGTTTGGGGCGAATTTTCCTTTCGCTTCTTCGTGGTGCGGGAGGATACGTCTTAAAACGAGTTGCCCTACTTCGAAGTTCCTAGGTCGCACTTTCTTGTTGTAAGCGCGGGCCATTCTTTGCTGGTATAATTGTCCGCGGATCAAATGCAACCATTCTTTTCTCATCAATCAATGTTAATTGCTCCAGTCGGGTCTTGACCCACTCATTGTCCTCAATTTCTGCTTCGACAATAATCCGAAGGGAAGGAATTTTGACTTTTGTGGGTATTACGGCTTCAGTGCCGTAAACCAATAGGTAAGGGGTAGCTCCAACCGATGTGCGCACGGTCGTGCGATATCCCAACAATGCAAAAGGCAGCTTTTCATGCCATTGCCTGGATGTTTGAATCATTTTCCGGAGAATTTTCTTGATGTTTTTGTTTGCTGCTTCAACGGCGCCATTGGCTTTGGGCCGGTAAGGGGTCGAGTTGCGGTGTGTTATCTGGAACCGTTCACATACCTCCCTTATCAAGTTACAGTTTAGATTTGCGGCATTGTCGGTAATGATAGTTTTTGGGATACCAAAACGACAGATGATATTAGCATGCACGAAATCCAACACCACTTTCTTAGTGACAGCTTTGAATGTGACAGCCTCGATCCATTTCGTGAAATAGTCGATAGCAACTAAAATGAATCTGTTCCCGTTTGAGGCCCTTGGTTCGATTTGGCCCAATGACATCCATTCCCCAGGCAACAAACGGCCAGTGTGCCGACATGGAATGCAGTTCTGAGGGTGGTGCATGGATTAAGTCGCCATGTATTTGACACTTATGGCACTTCCGGACGAAACCGAAACAATCTTTCTCCATGGTTATCCAATAATATCCAGCCCGCAAGATTTTGTTTGTGAGGACATACCCATTCATGTGGGGACCGCATACTCCTGAATGGACCTCGCTCATGATCCTTTCGGCTTCTTTGGCGTCTACACATCTTAAAAGATTTAGATCGGGAGTCCTTTTATACAGTACTTCCCCACTTAGGAAGAAACTGCTGGCGAGCCTTCGGATGGTTCTCTTTTGGTCTCCGTTGGCCTGCTCGGGATATTCTCTTGTCTTCAAAAATCTTTTAATATCATGATACCATGGTTGGACATCGGGTTCTACTTCGACCGTGTTGCAATAACCATGTTTTTCCTTGATTTGGATCTCCAATGGGTCTATGCGAACATTATCCGGATAGGGCAGCATTGCAGCTAGGGTGGCCAACGCATCGGCTAACTCATTGTGGCACCGAGGAATATATCTGAACTTGACGTCTTTGAATTGCTTACTAAGATCCTCCACATGCTGTCTGTAGGGAAGGAGTTTAACATCTCGAGTTTCCCACTCTCCTTGAGCCTGCTTAATGATCAAATCGGAGTCCCCCATGATCAACAACTCTTCTACATCCATGTCAATGGCCATGTTCATGCCCATTATACAAGCTTCATATTCAGCAGTATTGTTTGTGCAGAAGAAACGGAGGCGGGCCGTGGCAGGGTAGTGTTGTCTTGTGGGTGAAATCAAGATCGCCCCTATCCCAATACCTTTCGCATTGACTGCTCCGTCGAAGAACATTTTCCAGGTATTAGTGTCTTCTGAGATTACTTCAACTGAATTGACTTCCTCATCCGGAAAATAAGTGCTCAAAGTTTGGTATTCATCATCAACCGGGTTCTCGGCTAAATGATCAGCTAAGGCTTGAGCTTTTATGGATGTGCGAGTGACATAGACAATGTCGAACTCCGTGAGCAGGATTTGCCATTTTGCCAGCCTTCCTGTGGGCATTGGCTTTTGGAATATGTATTTTAGAGGATCCAACCTAGTTATGAGATATGTGGTATAAGCCAGCAGATAATGTCTGAGCTTTTGAGCGACCCAAGTTAGGGCGCAACAAGTTCTCTCCAGCAGAGTGTATTTGGCTTCATAGCTAGTGAATTTCTTGCTCAGATAGTAGATGGCTTGCTCTTTCTTCCCGGTAACATCATGTTGCCCAAGGACACAACGGAAAGAATTTTCCACAACTGTTAGGTACAGGAACAAAGGTCTTCCTGGTTCAGGCGGGACCAACACTGGCGGGTTTGACAAATATTCTTTGATTTTGTCAAAGGCTTCCTGACATTCATTTGTCCATTTGATTGCCGCATCTTTCTTTAGAAGCTTGAATATTGGCTCACAAGTGGTTGTAAGATGCGCAATAAACCGGATGATGTAGTTCAACCTTCCTAAAAGGCTCATGACCTCTTTCTTGGTCCTTAGAGGTGGTAGATCTCGGATGGACTTTATCTTAGTCGGATCTAACTCAATGCCCTTGCGGCTAACTATAAACCCTAATAGTTTCCCCGAAGGAACGCCAAATGCGCATTTAGCAGGGTTCAATTTCAAGTCATATTTGCGTAACCGCTCGAAGAATTTCCTCAAGTCCCGAACATGGCCTTCCTGTGTTCTGGATTTAATAATGAAATCATCGACGTACACCTCAATTTCTTGGTGCATCATGTCATGGAAAATAGCATTCATGGCCCGCATATAGGTTGCCCTGGCGTTTTTCAAACCGAACGGCATAACCCTGTAACAATAAGTTCCCCATGGTGTGGTGAAGGTTGTCTTTTCTGCATCTTCCTCATCCATTAAGACTTGATGATACCCGGCATAACAATCCACAAACGACTGTACCTCATGTTTGGCACAATTGTCGACAAGGATATGGATGTTTTGTAGCGGGAAGTTGTCTTTGGGACTTGCTTTGTTCAAATCCCTGTAATCAACACATACTCTAAGCTTCCCATCTTTTTTTGGAACTGGGACTATATTGGCTAGCCATGTGGTGTATATGACTACTCGGATTACACAGGCTTTTAATTGTTTAGTGACTTCTTCTTTGATTTTGTCACTGATATCTGTTTTGAATTTTCTTTGCTTTTGTTGGACGGCTGGGCAATCGGGATGAGTTGGCAACTTGTGTACCACTAAATCAACACTTAGTCCAGGCATATCGTCATAGGACCAAGCGAACACATCTTTGAATTCGAACAGAAGTTGAATCAATGCGTTCCTAGTTCTCTCATCCGTGTGAATGCTTATCATGGTCTCTCGATCCTCATCTTAATTACCCAAATTAACGGGCTCGGTTTCATTTAGGTTTGGCTTAGGCTTATTCTCAAATTGTTCCAATTCTCTATTTATTTCCCTAAAAGCCTCATCTTCATCATACTCTGGTTCTTGATTCATTATTTCGAGATTAGACAGCGTATTAAGATCCGGGCATGAAGTCCGCAAGCATGTCATGTTATTTAAAGCTGCATTATTAGGACTGAAAAAATAAGAAAAATCACAAAATCAGAAAGAATAATAGACGATGAAATTTTGATTTCATTTCATTGAATTGATCATAGAAGGGTTTACATCGGAATTGAAAAGCAATAAATTAAAAACACTTGAGTTACACCCTGAAATAACTCATAGTGCAGGGAAGATGGCAAAATTGAACTACCGGGACTCCCGCCTGGCGGGGAATGGAGTAGCCTTCTAGTTCTGCAACTTGGCATTTGGGCCCATATACTGCACCTCAGCGGTGCTCGAGCCTTCCCCTAGCTGAACCATGTTGGCCTCATATAACATCTGTTTCATGGCCTCACAAATATCTTCAATTGTTTGGACGTAAAGGCCTCTTCTCCTTCTTCTTCGATATACCGTGGTTCGATGAAGGTCTTAGTAATGTGTGAAACTGGCTGAGGCAGGGCCCTTCCATTGTTTTTGTGGGCGTTGGCCTATTGCACATCTTCATCAGTGGCTTGGAAACCTATGCCAAAGAATTTTTCAGCGGCGGGTAGGGAGATTGGTTCAGTGATGCCTTGTAGGGATATCCCAAGCCCCTTTCCTGGTTTGTATCCATGTCTAATCATATCTGTGGCGACCATGATTGACGCATTTGAAAGACAAGGTTGTGGGCATGGAGCACCTTCTTCGTGTTGATCAGCAGGCACAATCTCAAAGGCTTGGTACACAGTATGTTCGCTTCCCTCTCTGGCCTCGAGGCAGGGGATGGAGGGGTCCCTGTATATGGATTGTTCGTCTTCTCCATGGACCACGATCTCCTGATTTTCATGGACAAATTTGACCATTTGGTGGAGGGTAGACGGTACTGCCCAGCAACGTGAATCCACGGTCTCCCCAGCAAGAAGTTATAGGAAGTATCCATTTCGAAGATTTGGAAAGTCACTGTGAAATACACAGGGCCAATCTTCATGATTATGTCAATTTCACCAATGGTGTCCCTTTTGATACCGTCAAAGGCGCGGACACAAACATTATTCGGCCTGATTCTCTCAATGCCGATTCCCATCCCTTGGAGTGTTGACAAAGGGCAAATATCCACCCCCGACCCTCCGTCAAGCATAACTCTCTTTACATAATATCCTTCGCTTTTAACGGTCAGGTGTAATGCCTTGTTGTGAGCGGCTCCTTCGGGAGGCAGATCATCCTGGCTAAAAGAGATTTTGTTTACCTCGAAGAAGCGCTCAACCATTCTTTCTAACTGCTCGACTGAGGTCTTAACGGGTACATACGCTTCATTCAGCGTTTTCAGGAGTATTTTTGGTGCTCATTTGAGCCAGTCAACAGAGACAGAAGTGAAACCTGATCAGGGGTTCTCCTAAGTTCTTCGATTGCGGCATATTCCGACATTTTCATTTTCTTGAAGAATTCCTCGGCCTCTTCGGCAGTGATAGGCTTTTTGAGAGGAAAGCATTTATGCTTAGCTTTGTTCAGCTCATCTGGGTTGTGGTACTTCGCAGTGGGTTCTGCTTCGTTGACTTCCCCCTTGACTTCTTTTCCTTTATATGTCAACAATGTTTGATCATAATTCCATGGGACGGTAGTTGTATTTTTTATTGGATTTTGCGGCCGGCGGCTGATAATCAAAGGTTCATTCGGCTTTAGTGGGATAGCCAGGCTTTTCACAACATAGGTCCCTTTTGGTATATACATTTTTTGTGGTTCCAATCTTCGGGGAGTGCTCAAAACGAGTTGTCTGTTTCGCGGAGCTCTCGGGACATAAAGGATAGCTTCTTTAGCTGGTGTCGTCCCTTTCTTTTCTTCCTTGGCCTTTTCTTTCTTCTGGCCGGGGGTTTTTGTCTCTTTTTCTTCCTTAGCCTTCTCTTTATCGTGGCCGGGGGTTTTTGTTTTCTTTTCTTCTTTGCCCGGTTTTGCCACTGTTTTTGCTTTCTTTTCTGTGTCCACAATGGCAATGATGGATTTCAGCGCCGGGTCAAATTCTTTGTCTTCTAATATCATTCCAATGACAGGCCCGTTGTTGTGGGCTGGCAATGGGTTGTTTGTGACATTGGGGACCTCCTCGTCCCTTAGCACAACTTTCTTTTGTTCAATCAGATTTTCTACTGCTCTCTTGAGGGTCCAGCAGTCTTCAGTATCATGGCCCTCCACTCCGGAATGATAGGCATAGTTGGTATCCCGTCTGTATGATGGTGATTGTGGATTTTTCCTGTTCGGAGGCACAGGCTGCAGAAGCCCCATCTGAACCAACTTTGGAAAGAGGCTTGAGTATGACTCGCCAATAGGGGTGAAGTTGGTTCTTCTTGGTGGTTCACGAGGGTAAGCATTGTATGGATAATTGTTTTGAGGAGGGCGTGGATTATATGGAGCTGGGGGTGGATTGTTATTTCTATGAGGTGGAGCTCTGTTTTGGTTATACTCCTGCGGCCGGGGCTGCGACTGAGCGTTCATCACTGCATAAGGAGGGGGAGTCATGGCATAAGCTGCTTCCTGATGAGGATAATAGTGTTGTGAAGTTGTGGAAAATGGGCCTGGATATTCCCGAGGTTGTCGATAATTCCTAGGGCCTGAAGCCATCATGGCTCCCTCCTCTTTTTTCTTTCTGTTTACCAGGCCTCCCGAGCCGCTTTGAATGACTTGGGAGGTGGCTCTCAAAGCAGATTGACTTAAAATACGGCCTGTCTTTAGGCCATTTTCGACCATCTTGCCAATTTTTATCGGCCTCTTGGGCCTGTAAGAAGATACTAATCATTTCATTTTCCTCCATGGGAGGTTTCACTCGGGATGCCTGTTCCCGCCATTTGATTGCATACTCCCGGAAGCTTTCAGAAGCTTTCTTTTTAGATTGGACAGAGAATTTCTGTCCGGAGCTATATCCACATTGTATTGGAACTGTCTTACGAATTCTCGGGCCAAATCATCCCATACATGCCAATGGGATATATCTTGATCGATGTACCACTCCGAGGCGATACCTGTAAGACTTTCCCCAAAATAAGCCATCAGTAGCTCCTCTTTGCCTCCCGCTCCTCTCAATTGGTTGCAGTATCTTTTTAGATGAGCGATCGGGTCTCCATGCCCGTCATACTTTTCAAATTTTGGTGTCTTGAAACCCACAGGTAGATGTACGTGCGGGAACATGCATAGAACACGCTCTTTTGGCCACTTAGACCCTGGAGGTTTTTCAAACTTTGTTCAAGGCTCTTCATCTTTCGAGTTATTTCATCTTGTTCAATATTCTTCAAGAGCTTTTCCGGTTCTACGGGAGATTCAAGCTGTGGGTACTACGTGTAAGCATTAGGAGTGACCTGAGCAGCATCCAGCTGGAACTGAGGAGCTTGGAAAATAAAATTGGCTGGTTCAAAATTCTGTCGTGCGGGTGTAGGTTGTGCCATACCAGTAGGTGGCGGAGCAGTAAACACCGCAGAGTGTAATCCGGAGGGTGGTGCTTGGGGGCGAAACTCGAAAGGCATTCCAGAATAGTTTGAGACCATGGTCGGGAACCCAAATGGAATAAATGGGTTTGGATTTGAAATAGGCACATTGGTGGCCCCTCCAGTTCTAGGAATTAACTCAGGAAAACCAGGGATGGAGTTAGGTGGCTCTCTCCCATTGGACCAAGCGTCCCACATCTCGAGCATACGACATCTCAGCCTTCTGTTTTCTTCGGATATTGCCGATTCTTCTTAGGGGATAACCGAGGTGGGGCCATCCGTTGGCTCAATAATGAATGGGTGACTTTCTGATGTCATTGCTACACTTCCTTTAGATCTGGTGAAATATGGATGTTTTGTCAGAATACCACCGCAAACCAACCACCGTTAAGAATATTAACCGCTTTAGAGAAGACATCAAACTGGGTTATTGGAAGATAATAACACATAGGAATCACATGTTGGGATGAGATTCACCTAAGCAGTTATCGTTGTTCTAAAAATGTTTGCAACGACTGTGTGTTTCATCTTGGCTTTAATATTATCTCTCTTTTTCTTTCTTTTTTATTCTTTTTAGGATTTCGATCGAATCCTATGTGGATTGCCTACGTATCACGAGGACGCATGAATCAGATCATCACGTAGTTCACGGAATAGACAAATAAGAAGTGATCTCATTTCACCATTAAAGGTAGTTTTTTTTTCATTACAAGCGCTTTTTGGGAAATACTAAATAAACATGAAAGGAAAATACGGACTCTAGACTTGAAACAAGACAAATTAAAATTTTCAGAAAGCAATGAAAGTAACATCAATAGTAAAGGAGAGCCTCGGGTTGTCTTCTCGGGGCTGGTGGTGCATTGGCAGGCCTCTGTGCAATATCCTCCCGAAGTCGATCCAATTCGTCCATTAATTGATGGATGAAAGTCATCATGGTGGCAAAGAACATGGAAATTGTCATACCCTCGCACTCGTGGCATTTTTGCACCACGTAGTCAGCTATTTCTGTAATTTTGTGCCGTATGATCCCCTTCTCCCGAAGTAAGCGTCCTACTTGATGTGATTGGGCTTCTAACACTCGGGTATTTGCATCATTCTACTTTTGCAACTCTTGCATTGTTTTCCTTTAACTGGCCAATCTCAGTACACCAATGCTCCCTTTCTGCTCTGAAGTCTTAGGTCTGCTGGACCATTTCGTTGCCCATAACAAACAACTTTTATTTAAATATGGTCATTTATTTACCATATTTTTGCCTCAATTGACGAGCATGTTCTTCTGTTCCTTTTGCTAGCTCCCTTTGGGCCTCTATCATGTCTTTTTCGGCTCTTCTCAGATCGAAGGTATATTCGTGAACCTTCAGTCTCAGATTGTTNTTTTTATTCTTTTTAGGATTGTGATCGAATCCTATGTGGATTGCCTACGTATCATGACGCCGCATGAATCAGATCATCACGTAGTTCACGGAATAGACAAATAAAAAGTGATTTAATTTCACCATTAAAGGTAATATTTTTTCATTACAAGCGAATTTTCGGGAAATACTAAATAAACTCGAAAGCAAAATACGGACTCTAGACTTGAAACAAGACAAATTAAAATTTTCAGAAAGCAATGAAAGTAACATCAATAGTAAAGGAGAGCCTCGGGTTGTCTTCTCGGGGCTGGTGGTGCATTGGCAGGCCTCTGTGCAATATCCTCCCGAAGTCGATCCAATTCGTCCATTAATTGATGGATGAAAGTCATCATGGTGGCAAAGAACATGGAAATTGTCATACCCTCGCACTCGTGGCATTTTTGCACCACGTAGTCAGCTATTTCTGTAATTTTGTGCCGTATGATCCCCTTCTCCCGAAGTAAGCGTCCTACTTGATGTGATTGGGCTTCTAACACTCGGGTATTTGCATCATTCTACTTTTGCAACTCTTGCATTGTTTTCCTTTAACTGGCCAATCTCAGTACACCAATGCTCCCTTTCTGCTCTGAAGTCTTAGGTCTGCTGGACCATTTCGTTGCCCATAACAAACAACTTTTATTTAAATATGGTCATTTATTTACCATATTTTTGCCTCAATTGACGAGCATGTTCTTCTGTTCCTTTTGCTAGCTCCCTTTGGGCCTCTATCATGTCTTTTTCGGCTCTTCTCAGATCGAAGGTATATTCGTGAACCTTCAGTCTCAGATTGTTAATGATCTTTTCATCCCTTTCACTCCTTACAGGCGTCTCGAGGGCTATATTCAGACTCCGGATTGGGCAAGATTGGGCACCTGGGTATCTTCTTTCAAGTATCGACACCCATTCAAACTTTGTTGAATTAAGGCTTCAGGTAAGGGGTCCTCGGGGTGTAGCTCAATGACTTGGATGCTCAAATCCTCCTCTTTGGGTATCACTTGATAACGGCCCAATTGTCTCAGAACTCTTTGGGGTGCATATGGTTGGATACTTCTAAGACCCATCAATAGTAGATAATTCCTGGCAGCGGACATAAGTATGACTTCTTTGAGTGGGAGCCATCCCAAATTCCATTACATTTGGTTTGCTCGTAAAGACCTTAGATGATCAACCCAAGCCTTGACTCCTTCTGGAAAAGGGTAATCCCTCACTCTCTCTTCATAACCCTCGATCAAATTGGATTTACCGGTACCATAACTCATGAATTTCGAATGGTGACGAAGATGTTCAACCAACTACATCTGGAGAATGATGTTGCAACCTTCGAAAAATGTTTTTCCCAACTTGCATTCAGTCAAAGCCCAAAAAATGTCAGATAATATGAGTGGAGCCAGAGTATGATCTTTCTTTTCGGTCAAGACTTGGGCGATTTTGGCCACCCGAACGTCAATAGACCCTTCGGCATTAGGAAAGACCATAACACCCAGAAATGCTACGATGAAGGCAAACCGGCTATGGATTATCCAAGTATCCTTATCCTGTTTGTTAGTCAAGCCTTTTTCATGTATTTCAAATCCGTATGAGAAATCGTATCTGGAATATAGGAAGTAGAATGAACAAAAACCATCGGATACTCGACCTTTTCTGAGTTGCCGGCTAATGGAAAGGACCTCAAAGAAACGGCGTACTGACATAGGTCTTGGAAAGATAATTTGTTGATTCCTTAAGTCTCGACCAAAACCCGCATATCCGGCGACCTCTTCTAAGGTTGGGGTGAGCTCAAAATCTGAAAAGCGGAACACGTTATGGGTCGGATACCAAAAGGTTACCAAAGCTTTAATCAAGTCGTTTCGGGGTTTTATTTTCATAAGATCCACGAGAGATCCCAACTGTTTGGTGACCCATTCTTTGCCATCTTTATCTAAATCATGCCACCACATCTGGAGTTGTATGGGAGCCTCTTCTATGGTGTTCAGCTGTGGAGTTTGGATAGTGTTCATCTTGCACCTATGAGCAAACAGGGTTAGGATTACCTCTGATTTTGACACAAAAGACCCATTTTTTTTAAATTTTAAAAGACACACTCTCCTAAAATGGCTTATTCATGCAATACTGACCAAAGTGGCCATTTTTGCAAAGAATGGCCCCTTCACACTTTGAGTAAAGTTTTGAGACCAAAACAAGGTGCTTTTAACAAAAGTGACAGACAAATTCGTTCTTTAACGAAAACCAACCCTTCAACAATATAAAATGTTCTAAGGCTATTTTGGCAAGAACGGTGCAAGATTTTAACCGAGGCTTGGTCGGTTTTATTTGGACTGACAGACTTTTTTTTTAAAAGTGGGGTCGGCACTGATGAGGTTTGCCTACGTATCTCATATCCGATGAGAATCAGACCCACGTAGTTCGGTCAGTTTTGACATAACTAAAGGAAAAATGATTTGACTTATTTTTTGGAAATTTTCTTCTAGTTTATGACCATTTTGGAAACTCCTTTTCTCCTTATTTTCAATTATCTTGAAATCCTTCCTTTTCCCGAAAATNCCGAGACAAATAATGCACATATAGCAAGTAGGATGCATCAGGATGGTCTTTTTGTTTCGGGTACACCTGTCCTAGACGGACCCAACCCCTGTGTTGAGTCCCCTAAGTCAAAATGCACATGAATCAACTAAACGTTCCTACTAGGGATCCGACATGAGGTTTTGTCATTCTAGGGTTTAAACCTGGGATTTTGTTCTAGACCTTGGCTACCCGAGCGGACAAACTCGAGTCGGGGTGGGAGCGACGTACCGGTAGCACGAAAGGTTATCCGGCATAGTGGCTAGTCCATCCCCGTATTTCTTACTTGGCATGACCTCTAACAGAAAAGCGGGCCACGCGAACGTGTGCACCGAATTTTAGAAGACTCAGAAGGGAGGTGTAAGGAGACAGTTTATAATACAGTTCAAATAAATATCAAAGCGGTAAATAAATAACATTTAGCACATTTGAGCGCACAAAATACAGTAACATCACAATTAATAAAGCCAAGTAAAATCAAATTACAANGGGGGGGGGGGGGGGGGTATAAGGGAGTTTTTCCAATTTAACTGACAATCGATTTTTGGGATTTATTTTATTTATTCAGAGTCGCTACCCGAATTTTTTACGGTGTTCCGGGACACAATTTATTTATTAAAAATCCCAAAACCAAGAAATTTTGACTTTGTTTAAATTGTCTGCGAACTCGAAATCCGGGTAAGGAATTCTGTTAACCCGGGAGAAGGTGTTAGGCATTCCCGAGTTCCGTGGTTCTAGCACGATCGCTTAATGACTAAACTTGGCCTAATTTGTTCAATTACTGTTTTTATGCCTACGTGCATTTTTGTATTCTTTACCGCTTTTATTAATCCTTTTGTATTCAAAGGGTTCTTTTGAGACGGGTCACGTATGCGTATACCCGTAGAGTTTAAAATGCATCGAAAGTCATGTCACGCGAACGTGTACGCAATTTTCGACACTGAACTCATTTAATAAGGTAAATAGGGTACGCAAGCGCATATTTTGTTTTGTTGTAAAAAAGAGACCGAAATCACGTCACGCGAGAGTGTACGTAATTCCGATAATTTTAAGAAATTCGTTCCTAAAGTGTCTCTACGAGTGTTCATTTTAGTCTTTATTTGTGTTACGCAAACGTATACACAATTTGAGAAAAAGGTACATTTTTAGTTGTTTTCATTCAAAGTTGCGTAAAATGTATACTCCGAAGATTGATTTATTTTCTTAGTTTAAGGCATTCACTATCTAAAAGGCTTTCGAGATTCACTACATCTAAATTAGAAAATCTTAAGTCAAGTCATGAGATTGGGCTATGGCCTAGTCTAGCCCGATTTGTATCTCCTTAGGCCATCCTAATTTTGGCTACTTTTATAATAAGAAATGAAGCTAAGTACATCAATTTAAGGCATGCATCAATGAAGAGGGATCTAAAATTCACTAATTCATAAAGACATGTTCCAAAAAATCAAATAAATGCATTTAATTGCAACAAAATATTTATTGATTGAACAACTTTATTAACTTCAGAACAACCTAAATCTATGATGTTTATTTCACAAATCATGCACACTGATTTCTCTATATTGTTCTAATTCTGGAAATTTACAAGCATTGTTGAATAGCAGATTTCCATATTTTGTGTAGACTTTTGAAATTCTTTCTGAGCTAAAATAGTTGTTTTCTACAAATTCGATGGTTATCTAAATAAAAACTGTAGAGAAAGATTTTTTACAAAAAAAAAAACGCTAATAAATTTGTTAACCTGAATTTGAATATTCCAACACTTAAGACCTTGCAATTGAGTTTGTAAACAAAACAGTTTTTGAGGAAAATAAAACATGTGGGCCTTTTCAAGCTCCACCAGGCCATTTTCAATGACCTGGGCCTAAAAATTAACCATAACTGCTCTCGTTCGAGTCCAGTGGACTCAGACGACTCTGGCCCAATTATGCCCATTTCTTTAGACTTAGAGTCCAGTTTCATATTACAATGCTTCTAAAAGAACGAGTATAGATGAATTACAGAGCTTCAACTTCTATAAAGATACATTTTATTTTTTCTACAAGAAAGTAAACTGAAAATTGCAACTTCTAACTAGTTGATCTGACTTGAATCTCCTTATGGCTATATACTTGAGCCTCCTTTTGCAAGTTGTAAACACTTCAAAAGCTAGGTGTGTTATACATCTACTAAGGCAGATTTGACCATGAAAAGGGTCGAACTTGACTTTAGTAATGCTATACTAAATAGTATCTAAAAGAAACATCCTTTGTGCATTTTCCTTGGAATGAATCTGACCATAAGAAAAGGTCAGATTGAAACTCAGGGATGCAATTTTTGTTTGACTTTTGACAATCCCATCTACATTTCAACAAGTATTCTTTTGAATACTTTGAATATTCTTGACTTTTTAGAGAATGAATTAGACCATTTATGACTTCAAATTCTTTCTCTAAAGCCTCTCTTAACTCTATATTTTATGCCCTTTGAAGAGTAAATTCCCATCATCTATACTATTATTTATGCACTATTGTGGGGGTGAATTTGACCATTGTAAAGTCGAATTCATCTACCCTAATGCAATTTATCTTACTAATGCACTAAGAGACTGATACAAACATGAAATCTAACTACCAAACCCATTCTTACATTTTTTTCGACTCGACACACTAAAAAGTCATATTGATTTCAAGAACTTCAGATTTTCAGCAGATTAAATACAAACCAAAAAAGAAAGTTCAGCTAAATCAGAAAATATCCAGGCAAAGAGAAGAATAAAGTTCACATTTTTGAATCTTTCAATAACATTAAACAGTTACATACCGCTTAAAGAGAAAATTCAACCCCAAAGCCTGACCAAATAAAGGTCAGGCAACAACAATACAGCGAAGAAGAGCAAAGATCAGCAGAAGCAGAAAGCTCAGTAGCAGCAAACAACAACTTCAGTTAACAGGAAACCACCAGAAAATTCCCAGGGAAAACCAACCAGCAATAATAGAAGTTTTAGACTCAGAAAAATGTAAAATTTTTAGAAGATTTCGTAAGCAAAAGCAAAAACAGAGCCAAATCAGATTTGGATCTTCATTTCTCTGTATTTTACTTCTTGTTTCAGATTTTGAGGAACAATATTTTCGAAAATAAACTTGAGAGAAAGAAAAAGTGAGTGAGTCCTATTTTTCAGTCCTCTCCAGCCCCCCTTTTTTCAGAGAATAAGACATTATTTATAGGATTTTTAGGGCAGCATTTCTTTGGAATATACCTTATCTTTTAGCTGAAATAGTACAGTTTTTTTTAAACAGCTCTGGTACAGCTGTCATCTTATCCTTATTTTTCAGCATCTTTTTGTACCAGCTAGGAAAGTTCTACCTTTTCTAGAAGGTTCCTTCAATTACAACCCTATTTCCTTTTAAGAAGTTACTATTTTACCTAAAGATATTCTGATTTTGCTTTTTCAGATTCATTTTCTGATTTTTATCCTAATTCTAGAAGCTTCTTGGGTTGTTACACCCAAGATTCCTCACTCGAAATTCCTAAACTAACCTTTAATACTTTTGGAATTACTCTTTTAGTATTTAAGGTTAAAGGCTAGGTTATTTATCAAGTGTTAACCAATTTTATCCTATTTGAGTGATTAATTCAGTAGTTAACCATTGATGAAGCTTAATATGTAATTGACTTAACTATTTGTCTAAGTTAAGAATTAAGTTAGGCTAATTATTAAGTATTAACTAATTTTAGTTTGATATAGTCGAGTAGCTTAACCCTTAGTGAAGTTGGAGACTCAATCTTCTTTAAGAGATAGTCGAGTAGCTTAACCCTTAGGTTAGTTAACTTAATTCCCCAAACTTTGATTAACTAATTTATTTTGGTTAATTAGAACCTAATTAACTATTAAAACTAGGATTTAGGTGTAATTGAACATCTCTTCTCAAAAGTTATCTTTTAAATCTGATTAACTTTGAATTGAAGATTAAATTAAATTAACTCAAGATCACTTATTGGTCCAACATGGACTCTTTTCCTAATTAATTAGAAATTAGTCGACTAACCTAGTTATTAACATAATAAGGTAAAAACATGAAGCAACCAGTCATTAAAGAAAACCATGCCAAGAGAAAGATAGCAAATCCTAATCACANCTTAACCAGGGAGAAGAAACGTGAATCGGCATAGGCAAACAACGGAGAAGAATTCAAACAAAAATTACAAAAGAAATCAAATTAATAACTCTGTTAATCACATAAATCATGTTGTCATATTCAGGGAATTTTCCGAGAAACAAGAAAATCAGGTAAACGGGAGTTTCGAATTTAAACAACTAGACCAAAACCCTACTCCAATGATCAGTTCTAAACAAATAACAGTAAGAGAAGAGGCAACTGGTTAAGTAGGGCTACTTTGACCGGATTCCAGCGACTGACCGGAGTTTGGCCGGACTCCGGTGAGTTTGAAAATGAATCAAACCCTCATGAATCGATTGCTCTAGTCAAGAGAAATCGACCTATGAAGGTCTGCGCCATTGATTGTCTTTGAATCGGCCGGGGAGTAATTTTGGGGTTTTCAGATTCTTAGATCTGAATTTGACGCAAATCGATTGGGTTTTTAGGGAAACTAGCAACGGGAGGTGATAGAGGAGACGATGGTGATCGCCTGGTAAAATTTTGAACTAGTTTGGAGAAGCTCCGCCGCCGGCAGGCGATTTCCGGTCGGCGGAGATGGGTGGGGACACGCCGGAGGCCGGCAGAGGCTTCAGAGAGAGGATAGAGACGGAAGGGGTGGGGGTTAAACTTTGGTGAAATGAGGGGGGTGGGGTTCAGTTCGGACATATATATATTAAATGAATAATTAGTTCCCAGCCGTTGGATCTGGGAAGATCAACGGCTGGGATTAGTTTACTTATTCTAAACGGGGTCGTTTGGGTAATGGAGGGGTCAGGCGGGTTTTGGGGTATTTGGGCCTGGGTCAATGCGGGTAATGAGAGGGATTTTGGGCCTGGGCAATTCTAAGCCAGGTCCGAATTTTGCCTATTTTACATCTAGTTAATTAAGTCTAATTATGTTAACAACTAATAAAAATATAGTAATTAATTCTAAACTCAATTTGCCTAATTAAGGTTAATTGATAAGTTAATTATGAGTGAAGCAATTAATTTAAAAACTTCTAAACACTTAAAGGGCAAGTTTCACAATTTTGTTAAAAAGAAATAATCAAATCAAGACATTAACATTAACATACTTTATATTAAACAATTAGATTTATTTAAATGTTAACTAAGGTTACGTGCTTAATCATGCCATTTTAAATTATTTATGGATTTAAATGACGGATAATGGCTACGCAATGTAAAAAATAAATTCGCAAATAGCATTAAAATTCAACAAAATCAGGAAATCAATTAATTAATTGAGATTTTTGTAGGATTATACGATAGGTAAAAACCACGTGCTCACAATAGCCACGGGAGAAACTCCATTCACACTCTTTTATGGCTCAGAAGCCTTAATACCTGTGGAGATTGGCGAACCAAGCATAAGGTTCTCAACAGCCACGGAGGGAGAAAACAACGACGAATTGAAGACCAACCTGGACCTGCTCGAAACACGGAGAGAAGAAGCATTAATACGGATGGCAGCTCAAAAATAAATCATAGAGCGTTATTACAACTGTAAAGCTCATCTCAGGTACTTCAAAATTGGGGACTTCGTCCTCAAAAAAGTCTTTCAATCAACGAAAGAAGCAGGTGCAGGAAAGCTAAATCCAAACTGGCAAGGACCTTACAAAATCCGAGGCATAGCTGGGAAAGGCGCCTATGAATTGGAAGCTATGGACGACAGAGTTCTACCAACAAGCTGGAACGCCATCCATCTAAAGAAGTATTACTTCTAAAAGAAAAGAATACCCACCGTCAGGTATCACACATTCGATTTTATTTTGAACATTTAAAATTTTTACTAACTTTTTTAGATGATAGGCACAAAGCTAACCCATCACCAGATNATGATGATATTAGACCTGCAAAGACGCGAGGAAATAACACAATTCCCGGTCTAGGGTTACACTTTCTGATGGACGTTTTAAAAGGGTTAAGCAGTCATCATCTAAAAAACTATATACCTTCGAGTCCGGAATGTTTTTCCTTTTCAGGAAAAGGACCACAACGAAGGAATAATCAAGTGCTCAAGATTTAATTCTTCAAAGCTCAAACACTTACGGGACTATACAGTATGGAAAGCTAAGACGAAGCAAAGAAGACTATCAAAAAGTAAAAAGCTCGAGCCTGAAGACCTATCTACCCAACGAGACAAGTGACACGAGCAGAATCGAAAGAAATCAAAAGAGCCATCCAAATACAAAGCCTAAATGCAAAAAGCAAAAACTTTCGAACATATTCAGGTTAAAAGGCAAAATATTAGTCACGAGAAAGAAATGTACATCTTTATACTTATTCAAAGCTGTTGTAACAAAAACAGTTAGGGGTAAAAGATCATCATCAATGTACTCATTCAAAAAACTGTTCTCGAATAAAACAATTATGGATGAAAGATCTAAATCCTTGTATTTGTTCAAGAAACTGTTATCAAATAAAAACAGTTACGAATAAGAAAACATTTCCCTCGTACTTATTAGAAAACTGTTTCCAAAACAGTTGCGGGTAAAAACCCCAATCTTTATAAAAACTGTTACTAGTAAAAAAATAGTTGTTTCCTTGTATTAATATCGAAAAAACCGTTACCTATGAAAAATAGTTACGAAATACAAGAGTATATCAAATATGTTAAACAAAAACAGTTGCAAACATGAGTTTTAGACGATAACCAAACACATGTAAAATGTCATGGAAGTTCAAACAAAAAACTTTCCTTGGAAACATTCTTAAACATGTGTAAAATTCCTATCACTCTATTGCATTATCATGAAGTTGAGACGTCTTCTTCATGTCAATTATAAAGGGCCCTCTTCCATAAACTATGCCTACTACAAAAAGGCACACATTTGATATGACACTGTGTCTATTATAAAAAAGGTACGAGTAGTCTAAAGCATTCCCCATGCAAAACTCGAAGGTAAAACTAAAACCTCAAAAAATAAAGCATGCAAAAGACTTAAAGAGTGAAACAGAAACTCAACAAAAGTCGAACTAACATTTATATATTAAAACGGCTAAAATTAAGTATTAACTTATACTTAGCCGTATAAAATTTTTATATACATTGTGGTGCCCCTAAGTTGTCATTTGGGGACTTAAAGGAAATCCAAATTTACCCCCGATGGGACTGGGGGTAACCACCAATTGATACAAAGAAAAAGAAAAAAGGGATAAACCAACTAGATCTTTTCAAGAGAGGGGTTGACTTCAGAGGCAGAAGGAGCGGGAGCAACTGAGGATGAAGAGGCATGAGCGGCTGGAATCTCACCATCAGGTGAAGAGAGGTTATGACCTTGTTGAGCCTTCTCCATGGCTTCCTTAGTTTTGGCTATTTCAGCACTAAGGTCAAAACCCTCTTGACTCATTTCCATCAATGTGTCAAGGCGAGAATTCATATACGCCCAGCTCACATCGACAACAGCCACCTCTTCCAAATCTTCATAATCCTTTGCCCACATTTGAAGCTCTCAACCCGTCCTTCTACGCCTCCGCAGCTTCATGGGCGGCCCCTAATGGAACAATCGACTCCTCTAAAGTTTGATCTTTGTCTAAAGACCTATGAAGATCTTCTTGAGTACGAGTGAGTGATTGCAAGAGCTCGCCTGAGTATTCCTCCTTCTGCCCCCAGCAAGTTCTTCAAGTCTCTAATCTTCTCTGAGGCACGGGACAGCTGCTCCGCGAACGAAGACTCTAGAACACTCTCATCTTTATCAGCTTGACTGCAAGAAGCCCTCTCCACTGCTAGTTCTGCTGCCATGAGTCTCATCTGCCGCTTCAAGGTACTCCTTTCCTCTTCTAAAGCATCCATGTCAATCCTTAGGCTATCATACTGTGCTCTCCAATTATCAACATCGGCCTGCAACTCTTTTGTCTCTTGGTCCGTGTTTGAAATCCTCTTCATAAGCTCCATGCCTATAAGGTTAATCTACAAGAAATAAACCAGTCAAATATGGTAAATCTCATATACGAGAGTGAAAGAGGATAACTTGCACCATACTTTCAAAGAAGTATGCACGACCTCATTGGCCCATGTACGAGCACCGTGGCTAGCTAGCTTTGCTTTCTCAGAGGGACCTATCAAAGGCTTGAGCCACACTTCGGGCTCACCCGTTTTCTTGAAAAGGTTCCCCTCAGCTGGAACCTCAATTACTACCTGCCGCATCTCTCTGCTGGACCCTACTTCCCTAACGGAAGGCATGGAAGCAGACAGAGATGGAACAACAATAGGCACGGAAGGTTGAGGAGCTGGAAAAGCCACGGGCAAATCAGCAGGCACAGAGAGTTGAAAAGTTGAAGAAGTTACAGGCAAAGCAACAACAGAAGTTGAAATAGCCAAAGGAACAGACGAAACAGCTTCTCTCAAAGAAGCAGGAAAGACAGTAGCCAAAGGGACGTCGTCAGGAGCGAGATCAACACCCTCATGAATAGGGGAATGTGAAACATCATCAAGGACAGGGGGCTCAATCACAGACACGGAAGGCAAGGTTGAG
>ML421054.1:0-34112 GCA_005239525.1 Nicotiana knightiana | reverse complement strand
ATTGGATCCGTTCAAAAAGAAGAAATTTTGGACTACTTGAATCACAACCGGAGATAGACGAAGATTATAAAGAAATGCTAGCGGAACTTGCGAAGGATGCTACTTCGCCCGGAAGCGGTGATGAACAAGCTTCTTTTCTTCCACCACCAACGGAAATTCCTCCAAACCTTGAAGGATTTATGAAATTTGTTAGAGATAATATGTAGATTAATATGTAACTTGTATTTTGGCACATCTTGATTAATTTTTTTTCTTTTAATGGTGGTATTAGTACCATGTTGTGCTCATTCCATTGGGGGGAGGAAGACTAAGAAAGATATTTTCATTTTTTTAAATGTCGTATTAATAAAAATTATAAGACATTTTCTTGAATATTTGTTTATATTTTTTTGTGTTTAAACTTGAATTACAAGACATAAGTCATAATTATATAATATATTTACAATAAATTGCCTTAGATAATATAATATAATTACATAAAAAAAATTATTTTTTTAAAAATAGCCAATGGCTATAATTTCAAAAATTAGTCGTTTGGATTTTTTAGTGCAAGTTTGAATATCTCTTTACTATTTTTGTGTTTTAAAATTGAATTACAAGATTTATGTCACAAGATTTATAAGAAATTACCTTAGATAAATTTTTTTTTTAACAAAATAGCCCGGATTATTTAGGCCTGTTTGGCCCGACCCACTTAGCCCGGGCCCATGTGGGCTTAGGCCCACAGCGGGCCACCCATTAGGACCGTTTGACCCGGGACCGTTTGTCCCAAGCCCGCCTGGACCCGGATCTGTTTGGACCGGCCCGTTTGGCCTAGGCCCGACCCAGATTACACCGTTATACACCACTACTCTTACTGGATGTAATACATTTCCTAATAAAGGGTTGAGACTGGTGTGTCTCGCTCGTTTCGTTCGTGTCATATAGATCATGCCAAAAATAAAGAAGGGATAGCCTAAACATACCTGGAATAGGGAAAAAGCCATATAATATTCTTGGAAAAGATTGTATCGTACTCCTTCAGAACCGTAAATTTTTTACGTTGCTACGGTTCTAACAATTCTCGTTATAATTATTTGCAAAATTTTATTGGAAGCCTTTTCTTTTTGGATGAGCTTAGCATTCTTGCTATTGAGTATCAAGAATAAGGAGGCAAGACTTTTTATTTCAGTTTTGGTCTCTGCCCAAAGTTGAATTAAACTTTTAAAAGAGATGAAATTTTTAAAAGAAACCAAACATTTACATACACTTTTAGTGATTTAGTGTTTTACACGTAGATGCTAGGTGGCCCCTAACTTTATATGACTTAATTAGTCATATTCTTGGTAAACGTTCTTGCTGCCAGGTTGAAATTATAAATCTTTGTCCCCTTATTAGTTAATTAGGTAATGCCCTATTGCCCGGTAATTAGTCAATTACCCGTGTAATTAAATATTATCTCATTAAAAATCTACTTATTTTTAGTATAATTTATACATCATACTACCGTAGTAATATGGTACCTTGCATGGTACTAGTCCTTAAATACCAGGTATTTTAGCTCGGGTCATCTTTTATTCCAAAATGCCAAACTTCGACGAAACTCATTCATTAATTTTTTTATTTACTTACCCTCTCACCTTCACGAATTCACTTATCCCTTGTTTGAAATGGCGTGATACTTATAATCCCAAATAAAACTCATTCCCGGATTCACGTCGATTAACTTACGATAAAACTTCAGCGTACGAAAATGCGAGACGTAACATTTCATTTCCAATATTACATCAATTTACTTGTGGCGTACCTCCACATACGAAAACATGGGGTGTAAAAATTTAGAACATGATACTACAATTCGGTTAAAGCATAGAACAAGTCTAAGTAGCCGAAATCGGTCAAATACCACATACAACCCGTGTACCCACTCGTCACCTTGGGTGCACGACTTTCAAATAGCACAAATGAATCAATCAATACCAATCCTAAGGGTAGTTCCCCCACACAAAGGCAAGACACTTACCTCAACTAAGTCAATTCAACACTCGAAAATAGCTTTTCCCATAAAATTCTCCTTCATATGGCTCAAATCTAACCAAAATCGACTTAATATCGTCAAATAATGCTAAGAAAATCAATTGCAATAGATAAAGTTAAGATATTTACACTTTTTTTAAAAAGTTAACAAAAGTCAACTTGGGGCTTGTCCCGTCAAAACACGAGTCCAATGGTAGATTCCGACTACCCATGGCCCCACGAGTTCGTATATGTGATTAATTTGAAAATTGGAGTCCAAATCAACTCTCAAAACTCAATTTCCTATCTTTTTTTGAAACTTGACAAAGTTCCACAAACTTTCACGTTGATTCACATTATTTTGATGTTAAAATCTAAGACATATTGATGGAATATGATTTAAAATAATTTAGAATCACTTACCCAAGGTTTATAGGTGAAAATTCCCTCTCTAAATCGTCTCCTACCGAGTCTAGAGTTCAAAAATAAGAGAATGTGTTGAAAAATCCCATCTCCCAGCCCTTTTAACCAACTGCAGAAGTTGCATTTGCGACGCAGGGTTCACATCGCAATTCTGGACAAGGCTAGAATTTGCAAACCCTGAGAGCCTCAACATTTATCGCAATTGCGATAAGGGCTTCGCAGTTGCGAACTGGAGGGCATTGCAAAAACAAACCAAATGTTCGCAAATGCAAACTAAGGCAGAATCTGGAATTTTCACATTTGCGAAGGAGACGCAATTGTGACATCAGAGCCCCACTGTCACTTTTGCAATTGCTGGTGCTCACAATTGCGATACCTGAGCATCAACAACACCAACAGTCCAACTTAAGTCCAAAACCATTCTGATACATGTTCGGAACTCATCCGAGACCTCGTGGATCCAAAACGTTTCTTCACAAGTCTATAAACATCATACAAACTCGCTCGCGCGATCAAAACACAGAATATCTAAAACTACAAATCGAACACTAAAACGTATGAATTTCAAAGTAAAGTTCAAATTTTCTAAAATTACAAATAAACATCTGAATTCTATTAAATCAACTCCAAACGATACCAAATCTCAGAAAAATTCCAAATACCATAACAAACCTATTCTAACTCCCAAAATCAAATTCGTAGCTCGATAGCTAAAAGTCAGCCTATAGTCAAACCTTTCAACTTCAAATTGCCAAATTTTGGCAAATCAACTTAAATCAACCTACGAACTTACAACATAAATTCCGGGAATATGTCCAAGTCCGAAATCCCAATGTGAAGCTATCGGAGCCATCAAAATACAGTTCCAGGGTCGTTTTCACAAAAGTCAAAGTCTGGTTAATATTTCTATTTTAAACTTCTAAGTCAAGAATCAAAGGGTCCAAATCAACCTGAACGCTTCCTGAAACGAAACTTACCAAACCCGCAAGTCATAAATTCATAAACAGACATGTGTTTAGCATCAAAAGGGGAAACGAGGCGCAATTATACAAAATGACTGATCGGGTCGTTACACCTAATAATATCAATCGCACGAATAACTCACGTTTTGCACGAACATCTCACGTGCTAATAGTATCAATATATGGATCTGCACAGAATACTCACGTGCTAATAATATCAACCGCACGAACAACTCATGTTCCAACAATCACAAACCGACCAACACGGTCACATGCTGCCAGTCTAGATCATAACTCTTAGAAAATAATTATACAAGAATACTTGTACATGCTCAATGATTATCAAGTTTCATATCCCTGGACTGGTATAACTAACATGCTATAGTGTAGGCATGTACAATATGTGCTATCATAACTAAACAGACAGTTTCATCATAAAGTGGCAATTTATCAGGTTCAATTGGGAAAATAATCTTAATGAAATCTCAAATGTGGTACAAATAGCTCACAGAGGGGCACAAATAGGAGAAACATCTCAACTTGAAACTTAGAAATCAATTCAAGGCATGTCATAGCCTAAGTGCTACCCCGAGCATGAAAATAATAACTCGGTTCATGCATATGGGGCTCAACCCTACACATATGCACCACTTATATCAGGCAACTAGTTCCTCAACCAAGTTTAGATAGGATGCTTACCTCAAACAAGCCGAAACCGAGCAAGCCAAACAACACTGTAGAAATGTCACTCTGCACATATAAACCTCCGAACAACTTGAAACTAACCAAAAGCAATTCAAAAACATCAAATAATGTCATAGGAGAAAAATCAATCGATAAAGGTCGAATCTTTAATAAAAAACTCAAAGTCAACCAAAATTTTAATCTCGGGCCTGCACCTTAGAACCCGATAAAACTCAAAAATTCTGATAACCCATTTGAATACGAGTCCAACCATACTAATTTAACTCAAATCCGACTCTAAACGGATGTTCAAAACTCAAAAATCACTTTAGGAAAGTTTAGACAAAAATCCCAATTTCTCTTTAAAATTCATAACCTAAATTCCAAAATCAAAGATAGATTCATAACATATAATCAAAATCGAGTCAAAAAATACTTACCCCAATCCATGTGATGAAAATCCTCTCCAAAATCGCCCAAAGTCAAGCTCTAAATCCCAAAATGTGGTCAAATGAACAAACCCTCGAATATAATATGCCCAGGTAAGTCACACCTGTGACTAATTTCCCGCTTCTGCTAAACCCCATGTACTGACCGACCTTCACTTCTGAGAAAATGCCCATAACACCGACCTCCCACACCTGCTAAAGAATATCTACTTATACGATATCGCAGGTGTGAAGATACACTCCGCTTCTGTGCCCATGTCCGCACCTGTGGACTCGCCTCAATGCCCAATCCACTATATTTGCGGACTCTGTTCCCAGGCCTCTACTTCCACTTTTGCATCTCTTGAGCCGCTTACGTGTTTGTTGTTGATACACATGTGTTTGGTGAGTGTGAGAATTTCCATGTGAATTGATATGTTTGGACCGGGTTGTATATTGTAACAATCTTAGGTTGGATCGGGTTGCATATCGCAATGGTATAATGTTGGATCGAGTTGCAAGCCGCAATGTTGTTATGCTTTGGAAGCGATACCTTGTGATTATTTTGTGCGTTTAGTTTCTTCTTTGTGGTATGAGTTGATAGCATTATGATTTGGTTGTTATATCTGTTAAACTGGTTAGATAGTTCTCTTATTTGGTCCTCTTTTTATTATTTGTTATATTCGAGCGGTTGCTTGTTTGGTGCACGGATCGCGTCGTATGCAGTTCTAGGTGTCATTTGTTGTGGCTTATTAGTCGAGTAGCTTGTACTGGGTAAGATGATGTTATTGGACCTTGAATTAGTGCAAATGGATTTACATAAGGTAAGTTTGGAAGAAGAATGCTATTAGTCAGCTTAGAGTTTCACAATGGTTCTTGTCTGGCAGGAGAAATTCATGACTTGTTGATTTGATGGGTGGCTATGAGTTTCTATATGATTATTTTATTAGCAGTGTTGTGAAGGACTTGAATAAATTTTTATTTGAGTTGAGACATTCTACTAGTACCAGGTTTGGTAATGAGCTGCTATTATTGTTATAAGATATTGCTATGGATACATGAGCTATGGGCACATCGTGTGGTTCTATCTTGAAAGTACATTTAATGGCTTGATACAACTTGTGGGGATGGATGCAGTGTATATATACAATGATAGGATATTAGAGGTTTTCTAGGTATAATTGTACGGGGCCTTAAATCCTCTTCCACTTAAGATCATTCGTCCTCAAATGAGGATCAAGTTTCACTTAATAGTTCTTTATGCAGCTTCAGTTATACTACTCACCGTCAGTCCCAAATTTTGACTAACTCCTAAATTTTCTGAAAAATTTGCAAAAGTATCCTTTGTATCTAGGCCTATCTACCTGCCAAAGACCCCCGAAACACATCTTAACAATGGATCTATGATCAATCAACACAACAGAATGCAACGCAATACCAACCGAGGCCTCATAAGGGACATATAGCTAAGAAGAGATATATTTACATTAGTTGAGCAAGTAATACCAAATTTATGGGAAACAATTTCATAGAACTATTACATGGCTATTCAAGCAAACGTGGGTACTTCTTTTCCATTTCATCCTCGTCCTTCCAAGTAGCCTCCTCAACTTGCCGGTTTCGCCATAATACTTTCACGGAGGCAATCTCTTTTTTTTCTAAACTTCCGGACTTGCCTATCAATAATGGCAATGAGAAGCTCTTCATATGACAATTCCTTATTAACCCCAATGGTCTCTATTGGCACAATAGCCTAGGGATCTCTCACTACTTTCTTCAACATAGATACATGGAATGTCGGGTGCACCAACGACATCTCGGGTGGTAGCTCAAGCTTGCACGCTACCTAATCGATCCTTTGAATGATTCTATACGTCCTGACATACCTCAGACTCGATTTCCTTTCTTTCCAAATCGCATAATACCCTCCATGGGGGACACCTTCAAGAATACCCAATCCTCTTCCTTGAACTCCAAATCTCTACGTCGAACATCTGCATAAGATTTTTGGCGACTTTGAGTAGTTTTCAACCGCTCCTTAATGATTTTAACCTTTTCCATAGCCTGATGCACAAGGTCTGGCCCTATCAGTTCAGCTTCCCCAATCTCGAACCACCCAATGGGAGATCTACATCTCCTACCATACAATGCCTCAAATGGTGCCATCTGAATACTAGTATGGAAGCTGTTATTATAAGCAAACTCGATAAGTGGTAAATGATCATCCCAGCTACTTTTGAAATCAAGAACACAAGCACTCAACATGTCCTCAAGTGTCTAAATAGTCCGCTCTGCTTGACCGTCGGTTTGTGGATGAAATGTTGTGGTGAGGTTTACCTGCATACCTAGACCTTGCTGAAATTTCTTCCAAAGGTTGGTCATAAACTGAGCCCCATGATCTGAAATGATTGAGAGTGGAGTACCATGTAACCTGACTATTTCCTTGATATACAACAGAGCATATTGTTCCGCTGTGTGGGTAGATTTATTTGGCAAAAAGTGTGCTGATTTTGTGAGTCGGTCCACGATTACCCATATTGAGTCAAACTTGCGCGGTAAGCCCACTACAAAATCCATATTGATCACTTCCCATTTCCACATTGGAATTTCTATGCTTTGTGCCAACCCACCAGGATGTTGATGCTCGGCCTTCACTTGTTGACAATTCAGACACCTTCCCACAAAGTCCGCCACACTCCTCTTCATGTCATTCCACCAATAGACTTCTTTGAGATCATGATACATTTTTGTGGAACCTGGGTGCACTGAATATCTATAAGTATGATCTTCTTCCATGATTCTTTCCCGAATACCATCGATATCTGGAACACATAGTCTCCCTTGGTACCGCAATGTACCATCATCCATACCAAGAGAAAAAACTGAGGTCTTGTGTTTATGGATTCTCTCTGTTAGTTGTACCAATAATGGATCATTATATTACTTTTCTTTGACTTTTGCCACAAGCGATGATTCCGCCCTATTCTGCACAATTACTCCTTCCTCATTAGAGTTTGCAAGACAAACCCCCAAGCTAGCCAACTGGTGAACCTCCCGGCCAAGGGCCTTTGACAAGCTTCCAAGTGAGCCAAACTACCCATGGATTTCCAACTGAGAGCATCCGCCACCACATTAGCTTTCCCCGGATAATATAAAATATCGATGTCGTAGTCTTTGAGCAACTCAATCCACTTTCTCTGCCTCAGATTCAACTCCTTCTATTTGAAGATATATTGAAGTCTCTTATGGTCTATAAATACATCCACGTGGACCCCATAGAAATAATGCTGCAAAATTTTTAATGCAAAAATTACCGTCGCAAGCTCTAAGTCATGTGTTGGGTAATTCTTTTCATGATTCTTGAGTTGCCTTGAAGCATAAGATATAGCTTTGCCAGGTTGCATTAACACACACCCAAGCCCGATCCTTGAAGCATTGAAATATACCACAAACCCCTCTGTACCATATGGTAGGGTCAATACCGGCGCCGTAGTCAACCTTGATTTCAATTCCTGGAAGCTCCTTTCACAAGCATTAGACCGCTGGAATTTAACCACTTTCTGCGTCAATTTAGTCAATAGAGAGGCAAGAATGGAGAACCCCTCCACGAACCTTCTATAATACCCAGCCAGGCCCAAGAAACTGCGATCTCTATTGGAGTGGTAGGTCTAGGCCAATCCTTTACCGCTGTAATATTTTGAGGATCAACCTTAATTCCTTCTCCGGAGACGACATGTCCCAGAAATATAACAGATTCAAACCAAAATTCACATTTTGAAAACTTCGCATACAACTGGTGCTGATGAAGAGTTTGCAGAACTGCCCTGAGGTGGTCAGTGTGATCCTCCCAATTCCGAGAATACATAAGAATGTCGTCAATGAACACTATCACAAATGAGTCGAGAAAAGGCTTGAAGACTCGATTCATAAGATCCATGAAAGCTGTCAGGGCATTTGTTAGCCCGAAAGACATGACCAAAAATTCAAAGTGCCCATACCGAGTTCTGAAAGCTGTTTTCGGAATGTCCTGCTCCCTTATCTTCAATTGGTGATACCCGGACCGCAAATCAATTTTAGAAAGGAACTTAGCACCTTGCAATTGATCAAACAAATCGTCTATCCTTAGAAATGGGTATTTATTTTTTATTATGACTTTGTTGAGTTGCCGGTAGTCAAAACACATTCGTAGCAATCCATCTTTCTTCTTGAAAAAAAGAACCGGTGCACCCCAAGATGACACACTCGGTTGGATGAAACCTTTTTCTAACAAATCCTTCAGTTGTTCCTTTAGCTCTTTTAATTTCGCCGATGCCATTCTATAAGGTGGAATGGATATAGGCTGCGTGTCTGGCATCACATCAATCCCAAAATCAATCTCCCTGTCTGGTGGAATCCCAGGAAGCTCATCCGGAAAGACATCGGGGAATTCATTTACAATTGGCACATACTCAAGGGTAGGTGCCTCTGTATCGGTGTCCGTAACCCGTACCAAATGATAAAAACACCCATTTTTGATCATCTTCGTGGCCTTAAGGTAAGAAATAAACCTACCTCTTGGCACTATATTATCTCCCTCCCATTCAACCACTGACTCATTAGGAAATTCGAGCCTCATAGTTCTGGTTCGGCAATCGAGTTTGGAAAAACATGAATAAAGTCAATCCATTCCTATTATCACATCAAAGTTAACCATCCCTAGTTTGATAAGATCGACCATGGTGTCCCGACCACGCACCGTGACAACACAATCTCTATAAACTCGTGCAACCATGATAGACTCGCCAACCGGAGTAGAAACGGAGAATGGCTCATGAAGCTGTTACGATTCTATCCCGAAGCTCATATAAACATAAGGAGTGACATAGGAAAAACAAGATCCAGGATCAATAAGGGCATACACATCATGAGATTGGACAGTCAATATACCTGTGATGATATCTGGAGAAGCCTCTACATTCTGATGACCACTCATGGCATAGAATCGGCTAGGTCCTCCCGAACTCTGTGCACCACGCCTAGCTGCACCCCGCCTTGCGGGTGCTAGAGTACCTCGAGCCGGTGAGGGTGCTGAGGATGTAGTAGCTGCTGGGTCAGATGGCTAAGATGTGCCCCTACCCGCACCCTGGCGAGATACGCGACAATGCCTCTGAATATAGCCCCTCATCCCACACCCATATCATATGGTCCTTTGATTATGGTCCTTCCTATAATATCATCCTTAATCTTCTGCCAAATCTTATGCCAGTGGAATTCCTTGTGTGTGACATGAGTTGGAGTTGAGTAGTGGCACATTGTTTATTTTCGTGCAGCATCTTGATTATGGTACTTCCAGATGTCGGCATAATGAGACTTGAGGAGATTGATGGTTGATTTTGGGCCATAGAGACATGTTGAGAAGATTGATGACTTATCTTTGGCTGTAGAGCATGTTGGTATTGATTACAAGGTGATGTTTGTGTCAAGGCCCCATATTGGGTTGAGTGATGTCGATCGTTGACTTTTGATCCAATCAACTCTTGGGCTAGGATCTGCCCCTCCGGAGTCAGTGATAACCCATGTTACTTTAGGCCCTGTGAGTGCAGGCACATGATATGTGTTTAATGAGGACTTATGTCAGGCACCCGTACAATGTTGAGTGTGTGTGTGTATGTAATGATTCAGGGGTATTTTTCTAGGCACCGCGAGAGTGGAGAGAGTATGATTGAGGGATACTTGTTCCACTATGAATGTGCTGAGATTTATTATACTTGATGATTAAACTGTGAGCTTGTTGATTTTGACACGTATATTCGTCATGCAGGTATATAGTTGTATTTTTCTCATGCTAATTGGTATTTGATGTCTCTATTTTATGTTTAGAGCTTGTAATCAATGTTTACTTTGATAAATCTATGTCTAGGTGGTTTTTGTGAAAAAATGGATGCATTGATTATTATACTTGAAAAGCATGCGTATTTCTCATCTTTTTGTGATAGAGTTGAACATGATATTAGTTGAGCTTCTTTTCCTCTTTGCTATTATTATGTTGTTATTGTTGTCGTCGGCTGTTGAAAGTGACTACTAGACCTTGCCAACCTCATCACTGCTTTCAGGTTGAGGTTATACTTGCTACTTACTAAGTACATGTGGTCTATTGTACTCATACTTCACTCTACACTTTATATGCAAATTCAGGAGTTGGAGCTCTAGAGCGCTCATGCATTTGGTGATACCACATTTTGGATGGTTTTCAGTTGTATCATCATTTCTACTTTAGTTATTTATGCTATTCTATTATTGAGACTGTTTGTTACAGTTGTTGAAAATTTCTGCATATTTGTTGTTGGCTTTCCTAACAAGCAGTGTTAGGTGCCATCACAGCTCCGGTGGAATTTTTGGTCGTGACAGGTGTGTACTAATGCAACTAGGGCAAGGTGCCGGAGTATGTATGAAAGCAACTCAAGAACCATGAGAAAAATTATCTAACTCATGACTTAGAGCTTGCGGCGGTGGTGTTTGCATTGAAGATTTCACATCATTACTTGTATGGGGTCTATGTGGATATATACACTGACCAAAAGAGTCTTCAATATATCTTCACGAACAAGGAGTTGAATATGAGGAAAAGGAGATGGATTGAGTTACTTACAGACTACGACATCGACATTCTCTATTATCTGAGAATGGCTACTATTTTGGCTGATGCTCTCAGCTGGGAATCGATAGGTAGTTTGTCTCACTTGAAGGCACACCAAAGGTCAATGACCAAGAAAGTTCACCAGTTGGCTGGTTTGGTAGTCAGGCTCATAGACTCTAACAAGGGCAGTGTGATTGTCCAGAACAAAGCCGAATCATCCCTTGTGGTGGAGGTAAAGGAGAAGCAGTATGACGATCCTCTCTTGGTGAAATTGAAAGAAGGAATTCATAAACACATGACCATGGTTTTTTCTCTGGGTGCAAATGATGGTACATTGAGGTACCAAGGGCAACTGTGTGCACCTAATGTAGGTGAACTTAAAGGGAGAATCATGACCGAGGCTCATACTTCTTCTTCAATGCACCTAGTCTCTACAAAGATTTATCATGATCTTAAGGAGATCTACTGGTTGAATGACATGAAAATGGATATATCAGACTTTGTGCCTAGGTACCCAAATTGCCAGTTTGTTAAGTTTGAGCATTAAATCCCGGTGATTTGGGTGTTCCTGGAAGTTTCTCCCGTAAAAGACGTAATTCGATTTGGGAAGGTAAGGAAATTAAGTCCAAGGTACATTAGACGTTATAGGGTTTTGGAAATAATTGGCCAAGTAGCTTATAATCTATGCATCATGTGTTCCATGTTTCCATATTGAAGAAAGTGATTCGTAATCCCTCACTCATTATTCCTCTAGAGAGCACTGACCTTAATGAAAGATTGACCTATGAAGAAGTGTCAGTTTTCATCCTTGATAGACAAGTTCGTAAGTTGAGAAATAAAGACATTGCCTCCATCAAGGTGCTACGACGAAACCAACAAATCGAAGAGGTCACCGGGGAGGTAGAGGAAGATATAAAGAAAAAATATCCCCATTTGGTTGTAGAACCAGTTGGCCATGTTTAAAAGATACTAGAAGTTTCTTTTCCGTGCATTATGTCCTTATGCTAATGCATCCTTAATGGCAATTCAATGAATATAATGGTATGGTTCATGTTGCTCATATGTTTGTAATAACTTGGTGGGCTATGAGATGTGTTGTTAGGTTGGTTACTATAGCTCTCTGACAAATGGATAGGCCTAGATGCAAAGGAAACTCTACCAAAATTTTTGATGATCTGGGGGCAGCCACATCTCGGGGAATCAGTGATTGGTGATTTATGGTGTTAAAGTGGGGAGCTATGTCATGCTCGGCGTCTATGGCAGACTTTAACCCTAGTTCGAAGATGGATGATCCTAAGTAGGAGAGAATGTAAATTTCCGTGAAAGTTCATCAAGGATATAAGTCTTTAAAGTGCCAAGAACAAGCTAAGATGTTAGGAAGGTTGAACAAAAGTTTCACGGCGAGCTTTGATAGCCGCGGAACGTATTTTTAGACTCCATAACGTGCCGCAAAGTAGACATGAGTACCAGTTAAAAAGGTTGGTTATTTGATCAATTATGCAGACCACATGTCAGCTTTGCGGACTACAGAATGGTAGCAAAGTAGGTCAGTGGAGAATCAGTTATGGGATTCCATTTTGCAGCAGATTTTGTAGATCGTAGATCTGTTTCACGAGCCACAGATCAGTCACGGAATGGCCGATGATTTTCGAAGGAGAATATGCGGTCCAATATGCGGACCGTAGAATCATCGCATATCTGCCCAATGTATTTTGTTAATTGGAGGATCATTTCGCTGTCCATTTTGCGAATCACAGAAGAATTATGCAATCTATTCCGCGATGGCAGATCTATTTTTGAGGGGCATTTTGGGAAATTTTTTCCAACTCTATTTCTGATAAAAGGCTTAAAGGGTGCTTAGGAAAGGGGAATCTGATTATCTTAAGAGAGAGAACCACTCTAATGAGAGTGCGAAGAACCTCCACACTTCAACACTTCAATTCCTAGCTCAAATCCGTAGAGATTTAAGGGAGAAATTCACAAGTTCTTCGGCTAGCAAAGTAAGACTTCATCCCAAGCTCACATGCAATGTCAATAATAGAACTATAGATAGAATTTGAGTAACTAGAGCTTATAGGGTGGTGATTGGAAGCCATAAGCTACCAACCTTGAGTTTAGGTTTTATGGAGAGTAGGGAGAGGGTGTTGTTTGATGTAGTTGTTGGTTCGATATAGTTGGGTCACCAAGCATGTAATGTTGAAGGTCACATGACACCCAAGGATAGTTATCGGTTTGAATGTCTACATATAAGGGGAGTGAGGGATGAAGAAACACCATTACTAGAGGAGATAGAGGGAAATACGCTTTTAGATGTCCGATAAAATGCCTAAATGACTCATAATATAGAAATTCTCAGTAATGTTAGTTCAATTGAAATTTTGTGATTTATATTGAAGTACAATGAGTCGTGGAACATAGTGTGAACCCTAAGAAATCTTGGTTAAGTTATGTTCGGCTAAGCTCTTCCTATAGAATTGAATTTCACGAACTCCTTATGAACTCCAAGTATGTTTTGTTCAAGCTCCCATTTCCTTTGTTCAAAATTGCTTCAAATGATTGAATTACCAAATGCTTATGGACTCGACTCATCTTGTATTTTCCATTGTTACGCTCTCCACTTTGAAAATGTATCAAGTGTTCTAATCTTTCATGTACTTCTGTGTTTTTGTAGCTATGACTTTCCAATGCTTTAAATATATTTTTATGAATTTCTATTACACATAGCGTACGAATGAAATGAAAGAGAGAATATGATATGTGGCTATTTGTGCCAAGCGGGTAGATTATGATGTATGTCCAAAAGTGTCATGAAATGAAGGTTTTATGAAATGCTCTACAGAAATATATTTGGGAGATTTGTTATGTAACCGAGAAGCTATAGGTCGCAAGGGCCTTTACCCGAAACTACATGCGCTGATATAGGAAGACGAATAGGGAATGAGCCCCTTCGCATTATGATGATATTATACCCCTTAATTGGAATGAATGTATCGCTAGAAAATTTATGTCAATCCACACGATATTGTGGTGAGATGGCTAAGTTGATTGAGCGAGATCGGACCACATATTGTGCACATGGTAGTTATGAATTTCTATGTAGGTAATTAATGATATTTCAACTAAAATAATAATGTTTATTTGAAATTTTTATTCATGTTACAATCTTTCCTTTTATAGCATGTCATTTTTATTTCCATTGATTTACTCATTTTTTTCATATATTTTTTCTTACACTGATATCACATTTCATGTGAGGGGATTTAGTTTTACATACTAGTATTTTTCTATATGTACAAATGTCCATTTTTGTTGGGGGACACTGTATTTTAATGGATGTAGGTGGTACACACCAGACGGTATAGATTTTCGATATCGTGCCCTCACTCTTCAACACACTTTTATGAGCCCCATTGTACACTCGACCCCCATGTTGTTCCTTAATATTTGTATATTATATTAGGTATTTTCGGGGCATTGTTACTGGCACTTGCTTACTTTACTCGAGACATTTTAGAGGCTCTGTAGTTAAATTAAAGGTCACGTTATGTTTGGGAGAAATTTTTTTTGTCATTTTGCTTCCATGTAAAACTATTTACTTGTAACGTTTTTCCAACTATCAATGAATTCCTTAAGAAATGAAAATCAATGTTGTATATTTCTATATTCTTGGTAGACTATTGCGTAAATTTTCTACTTGAATCGTACTTGAGCAAGAGTAGATAGTAGGCACTACATAGGCTTGCTTGATTGAGTTACCTCGGTTGAGCGTCAGTCCCAGAGACGTATTCAGGATTTAGACAGGATGAGTACACTATTAAAAAGATGTGTATTCAGAATATAAATTTTGTGGGTTCAAACATTAGTTCTTACGACTGTGCAGCCTCTATTTTTCATGTTGAAAATATTGGGATCAGTTGAACCCATTGACTATGTGATACATCATACACTATTACCAGTTTTAATATACATATTTTGTTTAATCATATCAGATTTTACAGCGACAAAAGAAGAATCAAAATTTCAATGTGTAAAAATTTTGAAGAATAAACCAAACAAAAAAACAAATAAAAAGAAAAGGTGCTTAATTAATACGCAAAAAATAACACTAGACACGCCCATCTCCCGTGGGCTTCTAGTTCTAGAAAAAAGAGAGAAAAAAATAACAAGATTGACGTAAGATGAACTCACAACCTCACCTATTAGAGAGATACACCCAATAATCATTACATCATATAATACTTTGAGCATGGGTGCGTACACATATATTTAAAAAAAAATTTTAAAAAAGAACATTACTATACATGATTTAGTGAGAGGAGTATGGATTCACGTGCCCTATAAAACCCCCTAGATACACCCCTGGCTAGTCCCGCCACCCACGGTTGGGGCATGACACAGTCTCTTTTACTGTGCAAAACATTACTTCTAAACGTTGTTGGATCACTTTAAAGTCTTAGGACCCGTTTGGCTATATATTTTTCCAAAATAAACTTGGATTTTATTTGGCTAACACATGTTTGACCATATATTTTGCTTATATTTTGGCAAAATCCCAAATCCCAAGGCCAAATCCCTCCTAATATATATGTTTTTCCAAAATAAATTTGGAAAATATATTTTGAAAACGTATGTCCAAACATATTTTCATCTTCAAGCCAAATTTCACCCAAAACAAATTTTTCAAAATAAATTTGAGAATTTATGACCAAACGCTAACTTAGATTCTTACATAATTTTATGGACGAAGCAACGATGAACTTCAACAAACAACAACAAATAGTCAGAACTTCATCGATAACGAATGAGGGTTGGGATAAGAACAACATTGTCTAGGATTTGTGGAAAGAAAACACAGGAAGAAGAGAAGAAAGGAAGAACTCCAAAATCCCTAATTTTGTGGATTTGTTCAGGGTTATATATATTTTGTAATAAATTATTGCTATGTTTTGAAAGTGAATGTAATATAACTCCCTCCGTCCCAACTATGTAGCACTTGTCGTTTATCGAGAGTCCATTTGACTAATCTTTAAAATTGAATCGGATTAGATTAACTCAATATTTTAAATATAAAATTAAGAAACTGAAAAATTATATGAAATGTCCTATGAGTTAAAATTCTTATCATCTCAATATAATGAAATAAATTATCTTAAAATATTAGTCAAAACTTATATAATTCGTATCTTGTGAAGCGAAAAGTATCACATAAATTGAGACAGAGGGAGTATAAGTAGAGGCGGAGCAAGAATTTGAAGCTTATAAGTTCGAAATTCTAGTTCTTTTAAGTTACTATGTTCTAAATTAATAATTTATACATATTCAATAAATTTCTTAAGATGAATACAAGGTTCAAAATCAAAAATATTGTATTAAGTCAAACCCACAATCATAAAACTAGCTCCGCCCCTCAATATAAGTTGTTGTAAATATGAGCTTTATTTCATATTTATTTATATCTCCAGTGAATTGACTGGGTTTGGGCTACAAAGCCTAAATGTTGACTAGATTGAGAAATCTCAGTTCAACCTCATCGAACTAGTGAGTTAGATTGGACGAGTCTCGTGAGTCAAATTAACTTTAAGGGTAGCTTATTTCACTTTGCGGCCAATGTTTATATATTTGTTTATCCTTAAAGTTGGATAACAATTAAACTTGTAATGTGATTTTAAAGATATGTGATTTCACTCAACATCAATTGATAAATATGAACATAAATGAAAGAATTGAATTATAAGCAAAACAAGCCAATTTTTAAATAGAACTCAGCCCTCGAGTCGAAGTACTCTCGAACTGATCGGTGCAAGAACAAATTAAAAGTATAACAAGTTGATGAACAGTAATGTAAGCAAGAAAAAGAATTATATTGCTTTGATGTCTGTGAATGATGTTACAAATGATTCGAACTCCCCTTATATAGTAGATGAGTTTCATTTCTGGTATAACTCTAATTACAGAAGGAAATTCATGATTTAGCTGATTAACCGTTTCTGATTTGATCCGTTCCAAGATTCACGCCATGATCCTCAACCAATCACGGAGATCTTGCCATTTTGTTATTGTGTTATTTTTGATCTTACTCGATGTCTGTTTCACTCGGCTCCGATTGCTACTAGCCTCGATTTGGACAAGTACCTCGATTCTGTACTCTGTACCTTATCCTCATGTTTTAGACTGTTCCATCATGAAGTTGTACTTTGAAGCAATCTCTCGGTCTTGATCAAATAGTAAAATTGGGCGAGCCCGATTTTAACCGTATACAGATAGTCCACTTATTTTTTGGAATGTAATGACAAGAAATGAATTGAGCCTTTGATGTTTTAGACGTCAATACCACACAAGAAGATAGGCTAATTTGTGTAGTACCCAATTTTCGAGTGATTTCTCTCTAGAAGAACCTGGTTCTTCTTGGTGTTCTAACTTCTACTGTTGCGGAATAATAAAAGCAATAAAGTAAAAACACAGAGATTTTTACATGGAAAACATCTGGCTCAAAAGGTAAAAAAAACCACGACCTACTTCTCAGTAGGATTTTCTCAAACTCTTCACTAAAACTCTGAGCCAAACGGACTTACAAAATAAACTCTTTTGTAATTCTAGGACTAACTCTAATCCCTTCGTAGTAACTAGCCTCTAGCTAATTTCTACAAGCTTCAAGTTAACTCTAACTTGAACAATGTGTACCTATTATAATTTCTTCTATGAAAGCTGAAAAGATACAATATTAAATCTCCTACTACAATCAACTAGACTCAATGACAAACAAATGGAACTGGTTCTTCTAGCTGGTCTGTAGCCTTTGTATCGCACAATAATTCTGCTTGCAAAATCTCTGGAAATTTTGCTTTCAGTTCTTGATTCACTTCTGCACTTGTATGTTCTTGATTCAAGCAAGAATACTTCAATTATTTATAGAGTCAGTTGTTGAGTTTGTCGTTTAGTTTTGGTACAACTCTACCTGGGAGAACGAGTTCGTATTAAACTCAACTTCCTTCCTTCGTTACTCTCCTTGCTGAATTCAACTTCTATTCTCTTATCAATTTGCAACCTTTTCGCATTAGGAGACACTCTCCTTGTTCATTGATACTTCACAATCGCATTCATCTTCTATGCATATACGGTTCATGTGCCAACGCGTCAGATCAAGTATGTATGCTCTGATGGACCTGGTTCAACTGGTCAGACATTTGTCAATCTTCAAAACCATGCAGTGACTTGGGTCAACAAATTCCCCCTTTTTGATGATGACAAACTCTATGCTTCTCCCTGTATACAACTCAAACACTTTGTATGTTTTTTAAGCATTTATCATAGAGAAACCAGATTCATTATTAGGTTATAAATATCACTTGAAATATAAAATCACTTGACTTCCCCCCTTTGGAATCATCGAAAAGTTTGCAAAATGATAAACTCACCAGTGTTGTTAACAATTACTCATGGCCATTGAGGCAACTACAGGTGCAAACATAATTAATCATCATAAGAAACCAATAAATGTAAGCTATCTAAGAAATTGAGACAAGTCAATAACAAAACAACAAAAATTCATTGATTAGGAACGAACATCAAACACCATACAACTAAACAAAAAACAACCATAACCATGAGCAAAACAGAATAAAAACAACAGAAATAGAACAACTGGTCTAAGAGGGGTTTTGGTAGCTCTGGACAGCCTAAGGATGGGAAGGTGCAGAGGAGGTTGTGGTCTTGGTTTGTAGAAGAGAAAGCATATGATTAATAACACCCTCGTTCTTTTCCTTCTCTTTTGCTAATTCAACCCTGAGAGCATCCCGCTCAGCTTCAACCTCAATCAAACGAGATTTCAAACGAAGGATCTCCATATCTTTGATCTCGCTTTCCTGCACTAGAGTTCTGACTTTTCTGTTGACAGGCTGCTTCCTAGATGAACCAGGTTCATCTGCAGGAACATTGACAGTATAATCTCAAGTCAGCAAAGTATCCTTTCCAAAATAGTCCTTGGCAGTAGACATCTCATCCTTTTTCACAGGAACATCAAAATGAGCAAGCACAACTGTCAGAATAAAGCCATATGGAATTGCATGTGCTTTTGTTCCATTCATAACTCTGTCCAAGAGTTGGATGATGAAGACTGGCCAATTTATCTGCTTTCTCCTATACAAACACTCCATCAAGTTCAGATCCATATAATTGTCTATGTGACTTCGTTCTTGTCTTGGCAGCAAGAACTTGATGACAAATTCGAAAAGCAACTTGTGTTCTGGCTTCATTTCACATTTGTAGACTGGCTTGGGTAATTTCCCTTTCATTATCACTGAAGAATCTGGTATATTGATTGCTGAGGCCATCCCATCCAAACTAGGCCATCTTTTCCTAGTGTAATCTTAGTAGCCCTCAGCAGGAATGTGCATAATTTATCCCAGTTCTTTAGCATCAAAGGAGACTTGAATTCCTTTGACTGTGGTAGTGACCCTGCCGTCCTTGACCACTGCATTACTCATGAACTCCACCAGTTCAGCTCTAGCCAACCTTCCTTCCATGTGAAGGACCATTTTCTTCCACCTCTGAACACCCAGTGTGTCCAGCAGGTATCTCATCCCAGATTCCTCAATATCCTTCAACAACTTTCCCTTCAGAATTGTTCTTTTTCCAAACAAGGCGATTTTGTCAGTCACCTCACCAACTTCCCCCTCATCTTCTCCACTCCACTCTTTATCATCATCTTTCTCAACAACCTTCACTTTTCTTGCCTTGGACCTGATCCTTTTAACAGTTCTTGTGGGTGTGGAAGACACTGTAGCTAAATTCTTTGAAGAAGCCTTAGCCCTTTTTGATTTTGGTACCTCAACCACAACAGGAGCAGTCTGCTCCTCATGATGGACCAGGTCCATCGTATCCTCTTCAACAACAATAGTCTCTACAGGCTCTCCTACTTTAGCCTTTCCCTTTGCAGCTCTCTTTTTCTTACTCTCTAGCAGAGCCTTCTCAAACAGTTCTTCTTCCTATCTCACATCACTACGTATAGAATGCACCTTAGAAATAGGAGCATCAGCAGCTACAGACGCTTTCCTCCTTTTAGAAGGAACTGGGTTAGTAGCCTTCTTGGACTTCTGATTCCTCCTTTTCTTGGGGTTATAGGACTCCCCCAGTTTCCTTAGCCTGTCAGCCAACGTCTCGTCCCTAGATGAACCAGGTTCATCTGCTCCTTTCTTCAAGCTTTCTAGACCTGCTACTGCTTCCTCGACTACACTTCCCCCTAACCCTGTGACGTCTTCTCCAACCTTCTCAGGAATGGGACCAAAAATAGTCAATGTAGTACCATCCTCCCCAAATCCCTTTCCCTCAAGAACTTTACCTTTTTCCAATTTTCTTTGCCTCTAGGCACTTCAGCATCAACTACCACCCAACCAGAACAAACTTGTTCTCAATATTAACAGACTCAGAAATTGCATCAAGATTACCTTATTCAGAATTTGATGAACTAGGTGCTTCATCCTCGTTGGCTGATTTAAAAGATTCACATGATGAGTCAGAATTATTATCCTTTTTAGCCTGTAGAATTGCCTCCAAGAATCTTCCACATGACCCGGAAGCCGCTGATTTTCTGGCAAGAACCTTTACACGGCGACCACGAGGGGTTGGGTTAGGGTTAGATGTGGGTTCAGGAATATGAGGGTTTTCAGGAATAAGAGGGTTTTCAGGGGTTGAGGTTCTTTCTAGTGATTGAGAACTGTATATAGATGGAGAATTTGAATCTGATTCATAATGCCCTCCATCATAATCACGATTTGGCGATGAAGAAGAAGAAGTAGATGGTGGTGAAGACATGATTACGAGTGTTGTTAGCAAGAAAAGAAAAGTGACCAGTTTTGGGTTTGAAGACTAATGATCTTGATTCGACGGTTACTTTATGAAGAGAAGAGTAATGATGACCCTTATATAAGATATGGCTATTAATTATACAACGGGTAGAATATTTATTCAAGTGGAAGTCTAATAGTTGTAGAAGTGTCATTGATTAGACGGTTAAGAGTTCCTTACCTCTAGGCTAATTGAGTACTGATGTGACTTCTTAGAACGGGTTTATTTAGGGATTAGTACAAATAATTTGAAATGAACCAAATATAGATAGAATCCTGCTCATGTGTGACTGTAATTAGTTCAATAATTGTATGGAGATGAGCACGTACTTTGTCAGTCAGATGAACCAGCAGAGATGAACCAGGTTCATTGTCTTTAAAGTCCTTAATTTGCCTCAATTTACAAAGATAGATAAATATCATTAGCAACCAAGGAATCATATTAATACATGGCAAGAGATTATGATAGTAAAGTCATGATGCTGAGCAATGATTAGACTGGTTGATTATTTATGTTAGTGTTTCTAGCCAAAAAAAAATTCATTTTTTTCAAACTTTTTTAATCTGGTGATTTTAATCATCCCTAATTCAATCCTGTTTCTCTAAAAATGCTCCCTACTCACTGTTTTAGTAAAGATATATGCAATTTGTTGAGCAGTAACACAAAATTTAATTGAGATCATTCCTTTTTCATAGTTATCCCTCAGGAAATGGTGCCTAACATCTATGTTCTTAGTTCTCTTATGATGAACCGGGTTCTTCGTCATACTAATGGCACTAGTGTTATCACAGAAATAGGAATGCATCTCACATCTATACCAAAGTCCATGAGTTGTTGCTTGATCCATAGCAATTGAGCACAACAAGAGGCTGCAACCACGTATTCAGCATCAGCAGTAGACAAGGCTACTGAATTTTGTTTCTTGGTAGCCCAAGACACAAGGCATGAGCCCAGCAAGTGAGCCATATCTGAAGTACTTTTCCTGTCATCCAGGAAACCTGCATAATCAGCATCAGCATATCCTACAAGTGGTGCCTTTCAAATTTCTCAAAATTCTCTTCACTGCAGTGAGGTGGGACTCCTTTGGATTTGCCTGAAACCTAGCACACAGTCCCACGTTGAACACAATATCAGGTTTGCTGGCAGTGAGATATAATAGAGACTCAATCATACATCTGTATAGCTTCTGATCAATGGATGAACCAGGTTCATCTAAATCCAATTTTGTAGCCTTGTCTATGGGAGTGTCTATCTCCTTTGATTCTTCCATTTTAAACTTCTTGAGAAATTCTTTCACATACTTTTGTTGGTGGATCATTGTTCCATTTGGGTTTTGCTTGATTTGCAAGCATAAGAAGAATTTTTTCTCACCCATCATACTCATCTCAAACTCACTCCCCATAAGCATAGCAAATTCCTTGCTCAATTTTTCAGAAGTTTCCCCAAATATAATATCATCCACATATATTTTCACAACTAGGATATCCTTAACCTTTTCATTTAAGAACAAGGTACTGTCAATTTTTCCTCGTTTGTACCCACGTTCTAGCAGGAATTTTGATAATCATTTGTACCATGCTCTTGGTGCTTGTTTGAGACCATACAGAGCCTTGTCGAGTTTGTATACATGGTCAGGCGACTCCTTGCTTTTAAAACCTGGAGTCTGCTTGACAAATACATCTTCTTTCAGATAGCCATTGAGAAAGGCACTCTTAACATCCATCTGATGAAGAGTGAATTCCATGTGTGCAGCAAATGCTATAATAAGTCTAATTGCCTCCAGTCTTGCCACAGGGGCAAAGGTCTCACCATAGTCAATTCCCTCTTCTTGACTATACCCTTGAACAACTAGTATTGCCTTATTCCTTGTAACAGTTCCATCCTCATCGAGCTTGTTCCTGAAGACCCACTTAGTGCCAATCACTGATCTGTCTAGTGGCCTGGGTACCAAGTGTCATACTTGACTTCTTTCAAACTGATTCAGCTTTTCTTGCATGGCATTTACCCAATCAGCATCTTATAGGGCATCCCTAATGTTCTTTGGTTCGATCATGGATAGAAAGGCATCAAATGCACACAGATTTTTCAATGATGATCTTGTTTTGATTCCGGATGTCAAATCTATTATGATGTTCTCAAGAGGGTGAGAACTCTGGTATTTGTGTGGTTTGAGTACCAGCTGTTCATTCCTAGACAATTCCATGGTGTCTTGATACTGTAGAGAAGGATCAGGGCCAGGTTGCATATGTTGAATTCCCCCTGTCATGTTGCTTGGGGTAGTTGAACCTGGTCCATCACCTGTTCCCTTCCATGTGTAATGACCCGGCTGGTCGTTCCGAGAGTTTAGCCCCGATTCCCCCGTTTCTGCTTCATATTATGTGGTTCAGCTTCATTTATGTGTGTTGGGTCGGTTGGTTCAGGTTCAGAGTGGTCATGGTGAGCATTGAGACAATTAGTCTCTCAAGGTAGCCTAATAGTTGAGAAAGTCAACTAAGAGTTGACTTATTGGTAAATGACCTTGGAATGCAGATTTTATGGCTCGGATAGATTTTTTAGGTGATTTGGGACTTAGGAGTGTGTTCAAAATATTTTTGTGATGTCCGGTGTAGAATTAGGCTTGAATTGACAAAAGTTAGTTTTTGGTAATTTCCGGTCGGCAGTGGAAAATAGACTATCGAGGACGGAATGGAATTCCGGAAGTTGGAGGTGTTCGAAATGTCATTTTGGATGTGTCTGCAAAATTTCAGGTCAATCGGAGGTGTTTTGGTTGGTTTCGGCGTAGTTGGCGAAATTTGGAAGTTTCAAAGTTCATAGGCTTGAATTTGATGTAATTGTGGTGTTTTCGTGTTGTTTTTGCTGTTTCGAAGGGTCGACTAAGTTAGAATAATGCTATGGGGTGTGTTGGTATATTTGGTTGGGACCCCGAGGGGCTCGGGATTGATTTCGGATAGCTGGCGGGATTTTTGGACTTAGGAATTTGCAGCAATAGTTGCTGGTATGAAAGTTCTGGTGTTGACGCACCTGCGGTCGGAAGCCGAAGGTGCGATGTCGCAGACACGATAGGAGGAGCGCAGGTGCGAAAAGGCTAGGATGGGGTTTTCCGCAGGTGCAATGTTTTGGCCGCACCTGCGAAGCCGCAGGTGCGGAATTTAGTTCGGTAAGTGGGATTCCGCAGGAGCGCACCTGGGACCGCAGGTGCGGGACCGTAGGTGCGACTAAATGTCTGCATGTGCAGAAATGACTGGCAGAACAATGTATAAAGGGCCTCCATGAAATTTATTTCATTTCACCATTTTTGCATGCGGGGGGAGCTCCTTTGAAGGCAAATTGGAGAGGGGATTCGTGATTCTTCAGTGAAGGTAAGTTCTCGGGTTATTATTGTTGTTTCTATGCTATTTTAATTCAGATTAGGCTTGTATTTGGAGGATTAAAGTAAGAAAAGTTGGAAAATAGGAGGAAAGAGTTGGGAATTTCTTTTGGCAATTTTAGTGGGCAGTTGTGGTCCGATTTTGATGTTCTTGGTATGTACGGTCTTGTGGGAGGATAAGGGTTCTTATGACATAAATTTTATCGAATTTGAGGTGTGGGACCGGGGCTCAGGTTTGGCCGAATTTCGAGATTCTTGTAAAAATTAATAATTTTCGATTGAATTCCTTGAGTATATATTAATGATGTTGAACTAGTTTTGGCTAGTTTCGGAGCAGTCGGGAGCCAATTTGAGGGGCATGAGCATAGCGGACTAGTGTTGTTGCCTGGTAGAGGTAAGTAATGGTTATAAATCTTGTCCTGAGGGTATGGAACCCCGGACTACATATTTCTCACTGATTTTAGAAAGGCGCACATGTCGGATGACGAGTATGTGGCACGTACTGATTTTTGGATGGGACTAGCTCCTTTCCTCGGCAACTAATGGGCTGTATATTTACTCAAAACCTTATGTTAAATTATGTTCTAAAGATTTGTGAAATATTTGGGCTATAAGCCGTGTTTGGGGTCTCGTGTCGATCTGTTTAGACCCTTTGAGGGCTTTTTACTGTTGTTTTCCTCACTATTAGTTGATGATTTCACTTAGCATCATTGTGCATACTGTTTTTCGAAACTCATCATGATTTACACCACTTTGAGATTTAAACTGACTTTTTTGGGTCGAGTACCCTATTTTTTACTGATTCGCCCGAGGGGCCTTTTGAGTGGTTCTGCTGAGTGTGGACGAGGGCCAGAGTGATGGTGAGGTGCTGAGTGAGGCCGAGGGCTGATTGTGAGGATATGATACGCCACGAGGTGGGTAGATATTAGCGCTTGGGATGAAGGATCCCCTCCGGAGTCGGAGTCTGTACACACCCCCAGTGAGCGCAGGCGCTTGGGATGAAGGAGCCCCTCCGGAGTCAGAGTCTGTACACACTCCCAGTGAGCGCAGGTACCTACCGAGTGCCGAGTGCCGAGTGATTGTGAGGTATGAGTGACTGTGAGGTGCTGAGTGACTGATTGCGAGTGATGGGAGGTATGCCCGAGGGGCTGATTATGAGCGACTGTGAGGCATGCCCGAGGGACTAATTATGATACATGTTTTGCCCGAGGGGCTGATTATGATATATGTTTTGCCCGAGGTGCTACTGATGATTTACTACTCTCACTCTGAGCTTATGAAATATGTTTTGCCCGAGGGGCCTCTATATGATTCATTTCATTTTTATACTAAACCTTTCGATTGAAGTTGTTGAAAATATACATTATTTAAAGGATTTTTCTGAAGATGATTTAAGACATGATGATTTCACATATCTATGTTATACTGTTGGAAAGGGAGGTTGTGTCTCTTGTGATTTGATGACATTGATTTTATGTGTTTCTTGCTGCTCAGACCTGATTTATTTTCATTACTACTGAGTTAGCGTATTCACATTACTCCCTGCACCTTGTGTGCAGATTCAGGTGTTAGGGCAGGGTGAGCTATCTATCTGTTCCAGAGATTCTCGGAGGTTTTCGAGGTAGCTGCATGCGTCCGCAGTCCTGCTCCCTCTCTTGTTTAAAATTATAGAATTTATTTCTGTTGAGTTGTATATTTATGTAGATACTCATGACCAGTGACTCCGGGTTCTCGGGGTTGTATTTAAATGTTCAGTATAGATTTATCTATTTATAAATTTTAAAGGAAACTTTTATGGGAATTTATTATGATTTGAGTGAAGTTTTGGCTAGCCTGGTTCCATGATAGGCGCCATCGCGACTGGCCTGGATTTGGGGTCATGACAGATTGGTATCAGAGCGCTAGGTTACATAGGACTCACCGGTCATGAGCAGGTTTAGTAGAGTGTTGTGGATCGGTACAGAGACGTCTGTACTTATCTTCGAGAGGTCGTGGAACCCTTAGGAAAATCTCACATTTTTAAAAAAAAAATTCTTGTCGTACGAATCCATTGTATTCAGCAAAGAGCGTAACTCTTGAATTCCTTCTATGTATTCGAGCGCGCTTGAGAGTGCCTGGTATCAGCTGTGCATCGATGGCTTGTGGATTCCATGGGTGAGATGTGATTTTGGCATGTTGGTAATGGGCTAGTCTGGAGGACTTGAGGCCGGATTTATTCTGTGGCTTGATTGCTGAGATTTTCGTTTTGTGGGCACATGTAATTGGGGACCTTGTATGTCTATTCGTGTTCTTATTGATGAGAATTGGTGACTAGATGCCTATGTGGTGGGTGTGAATTGATGGTTAGATGTGTTCAGACTGTGAAATATGTCGAAAGGGTTGGCTGGAAATGTGGTAAGATTTATTGAGTGTTTGATTTCTGTCTCGATTTGGTATATGACCTGAGTTGTGAGTATGTTGGAAGACTTCTCATGTTGTGTAGTTGTGGAATGAAGCGGATTTCTCTATTGGGCTATGAGTTTCTGGCAATGTCTTCTGAGTTGATCCTTTTCCCCAGTAACGTTCATGTATTTTATTGACGGTGTATTCCAGTCGTATTAGCCCTCCTTGTTATTGTATTCATTGATGGCGTCCTGGCATATTCGTGTAGCCGGGAGTAGCGAATTCAGTATCTTAGGATGGCATTATAAGGATTCAGGGAGGAAAGGCTCTATGCCAATTTTCCGAGTATGAAGTTTGGCTCAGTTCTGTAGCATTCTTGGGAAACTTGATGTCCAGTGAGGATATCCATGTGGTCAGTCATGTGTGGGTAGATATTCCAGAATCTCAAGAGTTCTACCGCCGCTCCAGTGTTAGTTCTGCCATCGGCTTTAGGTTTTTACCGCGTATTGTGATGCCTCGAGGGTAGGCGTTGTTTGTGTTTAGATACAGGAAGGTGTAGTGATTGTGTGATAGTTTTGGTCTTCAGAAGTGTATGGAGAGATAGCAGTTGAGGCTAAGAGGGCAGGGGTATCTCCTGCGAGTTGTCCTAGGGTGTGTGGTCCCTATGTATTTTTGTAATGAGTTCTCTTCTATCAGTAAAAGATATATATTGTAATTGGAGTTCAGATCGCTTGTGCATGTTTTCTTGTGGCGTGTAGTGAATTTGTTTCTAAAAGGGATCCAATGGAAGTTCTTGTCTAGTTGGGTACATAGTTGCTTGTGGCTCAGAAGGGACCATGGAGTTCTCGTGTTTTTCCTAGGTTGGCATGGCGTGTGCGGTATGTCGGGTGGAGTTGAGATTTGCATATGTGAAGTCACGGTTTGGTTCTGGAAGGAAGGTCATAAATTCTTCGGCAGCATGGCAATTTCAGATGACTAGGTAGATGATATCACCAATTGGTGCGACCTGATGAGGGTATATATTTCAAAAAGAGCAATGTGTTTGAGTTAAGGGTACTTCATTGGTATCGCGTCGCCCTATTGTTGGATCGATTGTTGATATTCAAGGTTGCTTGGTGAACGGAAGAATTATAGGGGTATTCCCCGTGGAATGAATGAGTATTTGGGATGTGTTATGTATTCGATCGGTGGATTTGTGATTAGATATGGTAATCCGTACGTTTCATGGACTTTGAGACTAAGAGTTCTCATAAACATCATATTGTGTGGTAATGGACTTTGGAGATGCGAGCTGAGCTAGTCGGATGTTAGTATGTACCATGATTCTGTCATTATGAACTTTGCGGTAAGTTATATACCTATTACGGGTGATCAGAGTTAATTTAGGATCACTGGTAGGCTAATATGGGTGCGTTTCTGCACCGGGTCGGAATTGTTGGCTTTGAGTTTCTATTATTGAGAAATGTACCATTCGATTGTGATTGAGTTTGTTCATGTTCTGGAGTGATCTATGAGTTACCCTTCGGTGTTACAAGGAGTGGAGATATTTGGTTATATGCACATATGGTGCGGTTCTAATTGGGTTTTATAGCTAGATTTGAGTAAGATAAGTAATTGAGTGTTGCGGGATTGAGGCGTGTTGGTTATATACCTTCTGTTTCGGGTGGCATGGTACCGTCCAATTTTTCCCGGTGGTTATGGCAATGCACTTTGAGTACTTGATGTCGAATTTCAAATGGTTATTGATTTTTGGGCAAGGTGTCTTGAAATATTCCAAGTGGACCAACGGTTGGATAAGATCACACAGTGTAGAGGAGTTATGTATGGGTATGACCTTTGGTATCAGATTCATGTGTTCTTGATTTTTTTACGGTGGGTGCCAGGCTGTTAGTATGATATAGTGATGGTAGTTGTTAATGGCAGGATGGTCCTCTCGTGTGGATCTTTATACAATTTGATTACATTGGGAAGTTGATGTTAAGTGCCCAAGTTGCACAGGTTTTGACTTCGAATTTTATCGATGTGTCGAATGGTTAGTGTCATGTCTTCAGGGTGGTTGTGATGGATGAGAGGAGGTCATTGGACCTAGAATGAATATTTTCGGAATTTTCTACAGCATAGTTGGAAGGAAATATATCGGGAGTCAGCTTAGAAATCTGCTATGATTCCTGTTTGGGAAGGGGGAGTTTCATGTCTAGATGATAGGACGAATGGTTATTAGTTCTATGTGATTCTTTCATTTCGGCAGTGTATGGAAGTGTTAGAGCGAGGCATTTCTTGATAAGAAGTGGTGTACCAGTATTGGGTTGTTCTGAGCAGTTATTGAGGTTAAGAGTTATTGCTATGAGAGTTGGGTCACGCGGTGTATTATGTGATTTCATCGGGGGTGCCTTGATTCAGCATGTTCACGCTTGTTCAGTTTATAGTTATGGAAATTTTGATCTTACATATCATTTCAGAAGTGGGAATTTGTTCTAAGGTTTATGGGCCAGGATTTGGATTTTGAAATTTCAGAGGTATTGTGCTATTGGACCTATATCGGATAGGGTGACATGGGATCACCCCCGGGTATGTGCATGGTAAGATGCGTAACAATTTGATAGTGTTGGAGAACAACTCTTGGCATGTTTGAGGACGGACGTATGTTTAAGTGGGGGAGGATGTAACGACCCGGCCGGTTGTTCAGAGAGTTTAGCCCCTATTCCCCCGTTTCTGTTTCATATTATGTGGTTCAGCTTCATTTATGTGTGTTGGGTCGGTTGGTTCAGGTTCAGAGTGGTCAAGGTGAGCATTGAGGCAATTAGTCTCTCAAGGTAGCCTAATAGTTGAGAAAGTCAACTAAGAGTTGACTTATTGGTAAACGACCTCGGAATGCGTATTTTATGGCTCGGATAGCGTCGTTAGGTGATTTGGGACTTAGAAGTGTGTTCAGAATATTTTTGTGATGTCCGGTGTAGAATTAGGCTTGAATTGACAAAAGTTAATTTTTGGTGATTTCCGGTCGGCAGTGAAAAATAGTCTATCGAGGTCGGAATGGAACTCTGGAAGTTGGAGCAGGTTCGAAATGTCATTTTGGATGTGTCTGCAAAATTTCAGGTCAATCAGAGGTGTTTTGGTTGGTTTTGGCAAGTTCATAATCTTGAATTTGATGTAATTTTCGTGTTTTCGTGTTGTTTTTGGTGTTTCGAAGAGTCGACTAAGTTGGAATAATGCTATGGGGTGCGTTTGTATGTTTGGTTGGGGCCCCGAGGGGCTCGAGATTGATTTCGGATGGTTGGCGGGATTTTTGGACTTGGGAATTTGCAGCAATAGATGTTGGTGTGAAAGTTCTGGTGTTGACCGCACCTGCAGTCGGGAAGCCGCAGGTGCGATGTCGCAGGCGCGATGGGAGGAGCGAAGGTGCGAAAAGGCTAGGCTGGGGATTTTTCCATAGGTGTGATGTTTTGGCCGCACCTGCGAAGCCGCAGGTGCAGAGATTGGCCGCAGGTGTGAAATTTGGTCCGGTAAGTGGGATTCCGCAGGAGCGCACCTGGGACCGCAGGTGCGACTAAATGTCCGCAGGTGCGGAAATGACTGGCAGAACAGTGTATAAAGGGCCTCCGTGAAATTCATTTCATTTCACCATTTTTGCATGCGAGAGGAGCTCCTTTGAAGGCAAGTTGGAGAGGGGATTCGTGATTCTTCAGTGAAGGTAAGTTCTCGGGTTATTTTCATTGTTTCTATGCTATTTTAATTCGGATTAGGCTTGTATTTTGAGGATTAAAGTAAGAAAAGTTGGAAAATGGGAGGAAAGAGTTGGGAATTTCTTTTGGCAATTTTAGTGGACAATTGTGGTCTGATTTTGATGTTCTTGGTATGTACGGTCTCGTGGGAGGATAAGGGTTCTTATGATATAAATTTTATCGAATTCCGAGGCGTGGGCCCGGGGCTCGGGTTTGGCCGAATTTTGAGATTCTTGTATATATTGATAATTTTCGATTGAGTTGTATTCCTTGAGTATATATTAATGATGTTGAACTGGTTTTGGCTAGATTCGGAGCAGTCGGGAACCAATTTGAGGGGCATGAGCATAGCGGACTAGTGTTGTGGCCCGGTAGAGGTAAGTAATGGTTATAAATCTTTTCCTGAGGGTATGGAACCCCGGACTACATATTTCTCACTGATTTTAGAAAGGCGCATATGTCGGATGATGAGTATGTGGCGTGTACTGATTTTGGATTGGACTAGGTCCTCTTCTCGGCAACTAATGGGTTGTATATTAACTCAAAACCTTATGTTAAATTATGCTCTAAAGATTTGTGAAATATTTGCGCTATAAGCCGTGTTTGGAGCCTCGTGCCGATCTGTTTAGACCCTTTGAGGGCTTTTTACTGTTGTTTTCCTCACTATTTGGTGATGATTTCACTCAGCATCATTGTGCATACTGTTTGTCGAAACTCAGCATGATTTACGCCACTTTGAGATTTAAACTGATGTTTTGGGTCGAGTATCCTGTTTTTTACTGATTCGCCCGAGGGGCCTTTTGAGTGGTTCTGTTGAGTGTGGCCGAGGGCCAGAGTGATGGTGAGGTGTTGAGTGAGCCGAGGGCCTGATTGTGAGGATATGATACACCACGAGGTGGCTTGATATTAGCGCTTGGGCTGAAGGAGCCCCTCCGGAGTCGGAGTCTGTACACACCCCCAGTGAGTGCAGGCGCTTGAGCTGAAGGAGCCCCTCCGGAGTCGGAGTCTGTACATACCCCAAGTGAGCGCAGGTACCTACCGAGTGCCGAGTGATGAGTGATTGGGAGACATGAGTGACTGTGAGTTGCTGAGTGATTGTGAGGTGCTGAGTGACTGATTGCGAGTGATGGGAGGTATGCCCGATGGGCTGATTATGAGTGACTCTGAGGCATACCTGAGGGACTAATTATGATACATGTTTTTCCCGAGGGGCTGATTATGATATATGTTTTGCCCGAGGGGCTACTGATGATTTACTACTCTCACTCCGAGCTTATGAAATATGTTTTGCCCGAGGGGCCTCTATATGATTCATTTCATTTTTATACTAAACCTTTCGGTTGAAGTTGTTGAAAAATATACATTCTTTAAAGGATTTTTCTGAAGATGATTTTAAGACATGATGATTTCACATATCTATGTTATACTGTTGTAAAGGGAGTTTGTGCCTCTTGTGATTTGATGACATTGATTTTATGTGTTTCTTGCTGGTCCGACCTGATTTATTTTCATTACTACTGAGTTGGCGTACTCACATTACTCACTGCACCTTGTGTGCAGATTCAGGTGTTAGGGCAGGGTGAGATGTCTATCTGTTCCAGATATTCTCGGAGGTTTGCGAGGTAGCTGCATGCGTCCGCAGTCCTGCTCCCTCTCTTGTTTAATATTGTAGAATTTATTTCCGTTGAGTTGTATATTTATGTAGATGCTCATGACCAGTGACTCCGGGTTCTCGGGGGTAGTATTTAAATGTTCAGTATAGATTTATCTGTTTATAAATGTTTAAAGGAAACTTTTATGGGAATTTATTATGATTTGAGTGAAGTTTTGGCTGGCCTAGTTCCATGATAGGCGCCATTACGACTGGCCTGGATTTGGGGTCGTGAAACCATGTTTTCTTTAATGTGATTACTGCTTCTCACCAGTCCAAGCTCCTCATCTGCTAGCTCCTCTACCTTACCAACCCCTATAATTTCACCTTTCTTCCCGTTTCCAAAGGAGACATTTCCTCCTTTGAGACTTTCAAGTGAAAGGAATTGTTCCATGTTCCTTTGAGACTTTGAGTAGCCACTATCTAAATACCAAATTTGGCTGCCTCCTCTCACTTGAACCTACAAAAAGAATCAGGGGTTAGTTTTAAGAACCCAAACTAGTTTGGGTCCTTTTCTATGTGAGAATAGATGAATCAAATTTTTTTCAGGCCCAAATTGGTAGCCAGTTTTTCTTTTTGACAAACCTCTTATTTTTTCGATTGGCCTACTCTTTTGCAGTACACTCATATTTGTAATGGCCAGTCTTACCACAATGGGTGCTGATTTTATTCTCAGGGAGAGTGAGATACTTGCTTTTGAGATCCCACTTGCGCAATTGACTTCCAAAGCCAATCCCTCTCCGGTTTCTACTATGATTCTCTTGAAGCCATATCAGGGCATCAGAGGATTTATTCCATTTACAAGTTCGATCTAATTCATGTTTGAGTTTGCCAAGTTCTTCATTAAGAGTTCTTATCTGTTCATCCTTGGCATACATCTTATCTTTTAGTTTTCCCACGTTTTCTTCTAACATGATATGAGAATAATCAACAACCTTTTTACTGGATCCTAGCTTTAGCTTTAAGTTTTCAGATTTTAGTTCTAGAATCTCAGTTTCAAGTGGATGAACCTGGTTCAACAAGTCAGTGTTTTTCTTTTCAGATTCACTGACTCTGATTTCCAGGTTCATGCACTTTGCTTTTAGCATTGCACATTCTTTAGATAGTTGATCCTTCTCTTTGGTTGTTTCCTCAGAAATCAAGTAGCAACTCAAAGAGTTTTTCCTTAGAAAGGAACTTTACTTTATTTTTAAGATGGGAGATACTTACCTGTAGTTCTTCATGTGATTCCTCATCAGATTCTCCAATTGCCATGAGCGCCTGATCTTCAGTCTCCCCATCTTCTGATTCCTCATCTGAACTTTTCCCCCAAGCAGAAACCATACCCTTTGTTGTGGTTTCTTGGGTTGGACATGTTCCTTTTTCCTGTTCCTTCTTTCAAATCTCTCCTTTTTCCATTCTACTTCCCACTGGGGACAAGTTTTGATGAGATGGTCAGTCTTACCATATTTTTAGCATCCCTCGTTGGTTGGCCTTTCTGGAGCTTTTGCTTTGTTGTAGTTTCCTCCTATAGAAATGCCCTTCTTCCTCATGAGAAAGTTTCTGAATTCTTTGGTAATCATGGCCATCTCATCATCCTCCAGATCTGCTCCCTTAGTGATTCTTAGTGCTAGACTCATCTACTTCTTTGGACCATCCATATTCATTGTCTGCCTTCTGAGTTCATAGGCAGTAAGGTTTCCAATCAGCTCATCCAATATCAGGGTTGCCAANGAATGACTCTTCCAAGAGACTTCAGTTCATTAGTCAAGGTTGTGAACCTTGTGTACATCTCTTGAATAGTATCTCCTTCTTTCATAGTGAAGTTTTCATAATGAGATTATAGTAGAGTACCTCTTGACCTTTTTACCTGAGGTGTTCCTTCATGGGATACTTGCAAGGTATCCCAGATCTCTTTGGCAGTGGTGCAGCTTTGGATTCTGCTGTACTCGTTTGGACCTAGTCCAAACACTAGCTATTTTTTGGCCTTTGCATTCTTATCCCATTTCTTCAGATCCTCAGCAGTGCAGTCAGCTCTAGTCTTTGGTACATCTATACCT
>ML421053.1:12397-22706 GCA_005239525.1 Nicotiana knightiana | reverse complement strand
TTCAGAAGCCTTAAGTTGGAGAAATTGACTAAGATTGGAATTTTGAGTAAACGGCCTCCGAATTAGGATTTGAAGGTTCTTGCGGGTTCGTATGATGATTTCGTACTTGGGCATATGTCCGGATCGGTATTTGGATAACCCGGGAGCGTTTCGGCGTATATTGTGGAAGTCAGCATTTTGAAGAAATTTCCTAAGTTTGGCTTGAAGCATATTTTAGTGTTATTGATGTCCGTTTGGGATTCTGATCCTGGTAATAGCTAAGTATGGTGATTTTGGAATTGGGAGCGCGATCAGAAGTGAATTCGGATGTCCGTAGGTTATTTTGAAGTCATTTGGCTACAGATAGAAATTTGAAGGTTTTTGAGAAATCCGACCGGAAGTGGAAATTTTGATATCGGGGTCGGAATGCGATTCCGGAAGTTGGAGCAGGTCCGTAAGGTCGAATATGACTTGTGTGCAAAATTTAGGGTCAATCGGTTGTGATTTGATAGGTTTCGGCACCGGATGTAGAAGTTGGACATTTCAAGTTCATAAAGTTTGGATTTGGGTGCGATTCGTGGTTTCGGCGTTGTTTGATGTGATTTGAAGCCTCGAGCAACTCTGTGGGATGTTATGGGACTGAGTCGTGTGATTGGACAGGGTCCTAGGTGCCCCGGGTGTGTTTCAGGATTAATTCGGGTCATTTCATTCATGTTTGTTGCTGCTGTTTCTGGTGTTTTGGGGGTTCATTGCGATCGCAGCCCTTGTTATGCGATCGCATAGGAGGAATTGAACGGGGCTGGAGTTGGCTTGTGCGAACGCAGTGGGAGGTCTGCGATCGCGAAGGAGGAAAATGGGAGGCAGCTGGGAATGGCTTGTGCGATCGCATAATGCAGAGATTGGGGCAGCATGGTTTGGCCTATGCGATCGCGGTGGCCTTTATGCGATCGCATAGAGGGGCAGTGCTGGGCAGTGTTATATTTTAACGGATCTTAGCTCATTTCCTTCCATTTTCTATTGGTTTGGATGATTTTTGAGGAGCTTCAAGAGGGTTTTCCATCAAGCATCACTAGGTAAGTAATTTCTTCACGTTTTTAAGTTAAATACAAGGTTTGAACATGGAATTAGACATGAGAATTTGTATAAAAATTGGGATTTTAAGGAAAGACCTAGAAATTTGGTAATTTGGATTTTAGCCACGAATTGAGCATGAATATTTGAGTAAATTATATATTTGAACTAGTAAAGCTACGGCTAGAGTTTATCTTCGAGAAATTTCAGAATCCAGGCACGTGGGCCCGAGGGCATTTTTGTCAATTCTTTGAGCGGAGTTGGGAATCTATATAATTTGAATTGTTAATATTATTAGAGTGAATTTTCATTGGATTGCCCGTATTTGGCTAGTTTTGGGACGTTGTGCATCAATTGGAGTCGTCGGAAGGGCTTGGAGGTCGGTTATGGAATTTCAGAGTGAGGTAAGTCTCATTTCTAACCTTGTGAGGGGGAATTGTCCCCATAGGTGAACTAATTAAATATGTGCTACTATTTTTGGGAGCTATGTACGCACGAAGTGACGAGGGTCCGTGCGTAGCTACTATTATGCTTATGTCCGGGTAGTCTAGGACCCACTAGCATGCCTTACGTGTCGTACATGTGATCATGCCAATAATGTTAGACTGATAATGCTATTGAATTGGTAATTTATTTCCTAAGAAGGCTAGAGTGTACCTTTCTTAATCATTTAGAAAGAGAATTGACTCCTCCGTGGATAATGGTATTCTTGATAAGGTTATATTATTGAATATTATTAAACTTGGCAAATGAATTTCGAGAAAAGATTTAAATACTATTTTTGTGACTTTTAGAAGAGAAATTTGTCATTTACTTGAGTATTTGTTTTCCCGATGTAGTCGGGGTGGGCTGTTTGATTGTGCATGACTGTGTGTGACCGCTTCGCAATTTACATTCCACGAGCGGAGTGTTATTTCCCCCACTCTCATGGGAGCGGTCTGTATGCCACGGCGAGATTGAAAGATAAATTATGGTTCGGGTCGTTCGACCCTCGGCAGTGCACAAATATGATTATTATGATGGCTCAGGCCGGTTGTACTTATCCCGTATGCGCATGCTAAATTGTTAATGATTTCATGGATTTTGAAGTGACAAGATATTTGGGGGGAAAATGAAGAAGTAAATTTTTATTTAAGATATTTGGGGGGAAATGAAGTAGTAATTGTTTATTTACTTTCAGTATTTATTTGAATTACAGTTATCTTTAATGCTTACTATTTTTTTTATCATCCTTGTATGCCTATTACTGATATCATATCTTGTTAAATTATTTTGTTGGACCTTAGTGAGTGTCATGTCGAACTCTCGTCACTACCTCTCTGAGGTTAGGCGGGATACTTACTGAGTACACGTTATTTTCGTGCTCATGCTACACTTGCTGTGTATTTTGTTGCACATGTACCTTCATAGCAATATGACTGACTTGGAGACTTAGACGAGCTGCATCACTCGGAGACGACCCGCAGTCGGCAGAGTCTTCCTCTATGTATTGTATTTTCATTTTATTCCTTGTCCAATTTGTATTTCGGACAAGCTTTGTAGAATTTGTAAAATTCTTAGAAATGGCTCATGTACTTGTGTCACCGGGTTCTGGATGTGTTTGGGGTGTATTTCATCAAAATGGAGTAATGGACTGTTATTTCTACTTAATGGATTTTATTTAGATATTGCGTGTTAAGTGAAAGGTAATGATTTCAAAAATGCTAAAACAAGAAGTTTAACTTAACCATTTAATGATTGGCTTGCTTGATAGTGGTGTCCGGCGCCATCACGACCTTATGGATTTTGGGTCGTGACAACGTGGTATCAGAGCTCTAGGTTTCCTTAAGTCTCACGAGTCATGAGCAAGTCTAGTAGAGTCTTGCGGATCAGTACGGAGACGTCTGTACTTATCTTCGAGAGGCTACAGGGCTGTTAGGAGTACTTTCCTTCTTGATTCCTCATCATGCGAGTTGATTTCTTTAAGTTTTATGCCTATGTTTCTTCCTACTTAATCTTACGCGTCGCGTTGCGCTTGCTATGATTCGTGGATTTGAGGGATTTAAATGGTGCTATAGATATGGTGCGAAATGTTTTCCATGTGTAGTTTGTTGGGGATGTTGTTGTTGCCTTGCAGAGAAATATTATGTTGTTTCAGCCAGTAGCTGTGATTCTGAGAACTTTGAGGTTATGCTCAGGTTGTTAAGGTGCTTACGGTTGGTTATCGCGCGATGTTGATATGATGGTAGAATGCTTGCCCATAGGTTGGGGGTGATGAATGGCTTGAAGGGAGGTCTTCTTAGAGTGTGATTTTGAGATTTTAGTATTTTAGCCCGGCGGAGGAAAGGCAATTGGACTACAAATGGTCAGGTTTGAGTTGACAAGTAGTAAGACTTGGTGTTTTCAGGTGAGGTGGAATATTCACCTGTGATGTGGTATCGTTGTTTTGATCGAATTGAATGTGTTAAGTTCGCCGGTGTTATAGCTCTTCGGTTGCATTGGGTCAGAGTGTTGTGAAGTAGTATTGAAGAAGCGGTTGTCGGAGATCGTGGTGCGTGGTGGTTCAGGACTGAATAGTCATTTCTAATGAAGGCAACTCGAGAAATATGATCCTCGGAGAGTTTGAAATTGTGGTGATCTGCTGGATTAAGAACTACAGAGAATGATACTGAATTGAGGCAGCAATTGGGCAGCATATGATGAAGGAAGATATGTGAAAAGTGCTAGGAGGTGGTTCCCTTTCTAAAAGGCCAGGTGTAAGGAACGGAAGTCAGGTTGTTGTTTAAAGGAATGAGTTTAACAAATGGGAGAGTGGCAGCGTAGCACCGGCGTTCAGCGGTAAGACAACTGCCTATCTTGAGGGAAAGTTTGAGAGTTTTAGTGGATGGTGATTGGGTCCTCGAGCTTAATTGAAATGTGGGTTATTTCGGCGGAAGGTTGGATACAACAGGGATGAGTTGTTAGGAATGAAGGACGCAATGTGGCGGTGAATTTAAAGATGTTGTAGCGCATTTAGTAGATGTCCATGAGGAGCAGACGGACTGGTAAAGTTGGTCAATGAGAGCAGGTTTAGGATGGGATATTGATGTTGTAGAGGGTGTGCAGTACGACATCGTTGGAAGGTGTCAATTGGTGATTTCCACAGGTGGGTTATCTCCTATGAGTAGGTTAGCGGTTGTGTGGTTGGCAAGTTTTTGAGGGATTCTAGTGGCTATTCGTTAGGAGGCAGAATGTGTGAATAATGCTAGAGAATTTGAGTATTTAGGAGTTCTAACAAGAGGATTTCGAGGAATTGGACGGATTGGTCGAGCAAGATCATGTTAACGAAGGGGAAAGGATCTCAGCAGGGTATAAAGTGGTGCAAGGAGTAGCTTCGGGCTAAGTGGGGGAGTTCCACCACCTGCAGTTGGGTTGTAGGATTGTGTTCTCATGGGGTTGCGGATTGTCATCGTAATGGCAAGTTATTGCATCTAAGGGAAAGGAGTAAAATGGTGATTGTGCGTGGGATTTGACGAATGTGTGCAAAAGTTGGCCCTATTGGACCAGGGTTAGGCTTTGGAGGATTCAGAACTTATGCTTAATGCATAGGCGAGTTGTTAAGTTAGTGACTCAGTCACGTGCTTCATTAAAAAGGGTGTTCGTGTGCTAGAAAATCCTTGGAGTTGATTGTATTCGGGGCCAGTCAGAGTGGGTGATTCTCACTAGTGGTCCTAATGAATTTGAAAGTTAAGAATGCGGTGTTTAAGGGTTTCAGGCAGCAGTATGATTACGAATCGAGCTTATGCAGCGCAATTTCTGAGAGAGGGAAAAGGTTGGAGTATTCTATGTTATTTTCAGCGTGCAGGATAGTATTGGAGGAGTGAGAGAAATAAACTCCGGGTTGTAGAAAGATTATCAGGAGGGTATGAGACGAGTTCCGGGATTTAGGCAGCATGGTCTCGTGAATCAAGGTCACTCAAGATGAGTGAGGGTGGAGTTTCTATGAGTTGAAGGAAGTTAATATTATTTTTTAGGCAATTAAGGATAATTAGAGAGAAGATGGATTGGTTAGCCATGGTTGAAATGGCACATGTACGGCAGTGATCAGTTTTGTAGTGTAATTAAATTATGCATGTGGTTTGGGCCGGTATGTGCGGGGCTTGTCGGCCGTCATGATAGATTTCATGTGGGAGGATTGGAGTGCTATGGCCTGTCAGGTGTAGGCGGATCCCGGAAGGTTTATGGTGGTTCCGACCACTACTTAAGGATTTGCATGATTGGGTGATTGTGAGAATTCACTTGAGTGTTGTTATTGTCCTCTTGAATTAAGGTAAGTAAGAGGTTTCTATACGATGAGGTGTTTCCCCTATTAGTGGTTCAGGAGTTATGATGGAATTCTCGCAATATCTCATATTGGCATGTTAGGTGCGGTAGGCAGTATAAAAGTTGGAAGCAAGGATCAAGGTTGCGGTTCAGTGTTGACAAGGATGTCATGAGCTAGGATGAGCGAGAGAAAAAAAGGGGCTTGCATGTTAGAGTAAGTTGGTATTGTCTTTAGTGTCACCTGAGATCGGCGTTTGATGAAAAGGCTTTGCATCCTGGTCATGGGTTCTTGATATATTTGCAGTATTAGTGTGGTCGGTGTTATGGATATGCAGACTTGCTACCTGGTGTGGAAGGTCGTGGGAGCGTAACCATGAGAAGGCTGTACAAGTGTGACATGTAGTCACCTGATTGGTTGGAGATTTAGACCAAGTATACGGAAGTGCAATATTGCTCATTGGAGGATTTATGCCAGGAAGGGGCTCGGTTCAGTTGGTTGTGGATTGTGGGGTGTTTTTCCCGGCTATGATGGTTGTTCTTGTGTATTATGAGAGAAAGTGGGTTATTATGGACCCAGGTCAAGCTGTTATCCTAGTTCAGTGCAAGCAGAATCGACTTGAAGTGTGTGAATGGATTTAAACCAAATTATGGGCTTCATGCGAGTCAGACGTGTTCATTTCAGTATAGCGCTCCTCAAGGAGGGGTGTTGGAATATCAGGTATCGTCCGTCTTCGGCAAATTCATGTGATATTATGATTTTGCCGTGTGAGTAGTGAAACGGCTTGATAATGTGTTATGTATTGAGTCTCCGCGTAGTGATGATGTTATGCGAGCAGGAGAGCTCTTGAGATTCAGAGTATATATATCGCACCTCAGTTGTGCTTAAGTTTTGTAGCATATGGCTTTATCAGTCTCCCCAGGATGGTATTGTGCACTTAGCGTGCTTGTGACCAGTATTCAGTAAATTGTAACAGTGAGCAATTCAGCTCCGTGTATATTTCCTTATGTGAGTTTTATGATGGGATCCGATGGCACGCCGCCACGGGTATGTTATTTGGATCGGGTTGCACGCCGCAACCGTGTGATGATGAGTAAGGTTCCTATATTTATTTTTCTTGTGTTTTACTTTCTATTTTCTGAGAAGATTTCATAATAAGTTGCGTGAGTTGAGTAGTCTTTTTCTGAGTCATTTCTTTATGTATCATGTTTGAGTTATGGCCTAGTGGCGCGTCGTGGTGTCATGTGAGACTGTTGGTCATGTTTGGGGTGATTTGTTGTCTGAGCAGTTCATACTGGGTGAGACGAGATTTTTGGATCAGGGATCTAGTGCGATAAGATTATGTGAAATACATTGAAGGACAATTACCCTTATTGGTTTGTAATGAAATGGTGGTCTTAGTCAAGAGGAAGGATTCAATGTTTGGTGAACTCTGCAATTGGTTAGTAATTTCTACACATCTCCTCCGTTGTGGTGGTATCACCAGCATTATAGCAGGATGTGTGTGTGTGTGTGTGTATATATATATATATATATATCATAAGGTGCATTGGGAGCATCAGATTCGTGGAATTTTGGCTATTAAGGTTCAGGGAGTATCATTGTGGCTAGATGATGAATTATGCGGTGCACGGTGCTAATTCAGCAAAGGGTATGTAGTCATATTCTGGTATATCGTGTGGTAATTGATACGGTGTTTATATATTGGAACTAGGCTTGCCAGAGAAATTTTAGGTGTTGGAACTGGATTCTAAGCTTATTATATGGATAAAAGAAGAAACCTTCAGATTTGATCAAGATAATGTACTCAACTGGGTTGTGGTAGCACAGGCAGGTGCTCGAGGTGTTAAACTGTGATTTCAGATAACTCCAGAGCAGTTCTTAGCACGTTCCAGGACGAACGTCTGTTTAAGTGGGGGGAGAATGTAACGGCCCGATCGGTTGTTATGAGATCTAGCATTTCGTTCAGCGGTTTGAAGTCATGAGCAGCTCCATTTCAGGTATTATGACTCGTGGGCATGGTCGGATTTGAATTTCGGGAAGTTCAGAGTTAAATTGGAAAGAAAATTCTCATTTCAGAAGCCTTAAGTTGGAGAAATTGACTAAGATTGGAATTTTGAGTAAACGACCTCTGAATCGGGATTTGAAGGTTCCTGTAGGTCCGTATGATGATTTCAGACTTGGGAGTATGTCTGAATCGGGATTTGGATAACCCGGGAGCGTTTCGGCGTATATTGTGGAAGTCAGCATTTTGAAGAAATTTCCTAAGTTTGGCTTGATGCGCATTTCAGTGTTATGGATGTTCGTTTGGGATTCTGATCCTGGGAATAGCTCCGTATGGTAATTCTGGAATTGGGAGCGCGACTAGAAGTGAATTCAGATGTCCGTAGGTTATTTTGAAGTCATTTGGCTAAAGATAGAAATTTGAAGGTTTTTGAGAAATCCGACCGGAAGTGAAAATTTTGATATCGGGGTCGGAATGCGATTCCGGAAGTTGGAGCAGGTCCGTAATGTCGAATATGGCTTGTGTGCAAAATTTAGGGTCAATCGGTTGTGATTTGATAGGTTTCGGCACCGGATGTAGAAGTTGGAAATTTCAAGTTCATAAATTTGGATTTGGGTGCGATTCATGGTTTCGACATTGTTTGATGTGATTTAAAGCCTGGAGCAAGTCTGTGGGATGTTATGGGACTGATTTGTGTGATTGGACGGGGTCCCAGGGGCCCCGGGTGTGTTTCAGGATTAATTCAGGTCATTTCATTCATGTTTGCTGCTGCTGTTTCTGGTGTTTTGGGGGTTCATTGCGATCGCAACCCTTGTTATGCGATCGCGTAGGAGGAATTGAAGGGGGGATGAAGTTGTCTTGTGCGAACGCAGTGGGAGGTCTGCGATCGCGAAGTAGGAAAATGGTAGGCAGCTGGGAATGTCTTGTGCGATCACGTGGTGTAGAGTGCGATCGCATAATGCTGAGATTGGGGCAGCATGGTTTGGCCTATGCGATCGCGATTGCCTTTATGCGATCGCATAGAGGGGCAGTGCTGGGCAGTGTTATATTTTAACGGGTCTTATCTCATTTCCTTCCATTTTCTTTTGGTTTGGACAATTTTTGAGGTGCTTCAAGAGGGGATTTCCATCAAGCATCACTAGGTAAGTAATTTCTTCACGTTTTTAAGTTAAATACAAGGTTTGTACATGGAATTAGACATGAGAATTTATATAAAAATTGGGATTTTAAGGGAAGACCTAGAAATTTGGTAATTTGGATTTAGCCACGAATTGAGCATGAATATTTGAGTAAATTGTATATTTGAACTAGTAAAGCTATGGGTAGAGTTTATCTTCGAGAAATTTCGGAATCCGGGTACATGGGGCCGAGGGCATTTTGGTCAATTCTTTGAGCGGAGTTGGGAATCTATATAATTTGAATTGTTACAATTATAGTGATTTTTCATTGGATTGCCCGTATTTGGATAGTTTTGGGACGTTGTGCATCAATTGGAGTAGTCGGAAGGGCTTGGAGGCCTGTTATGGAATTTCGGAGCGAGATAAGTCTCCTTTCTAACCTTGTGAGGGGGAATTTTCCCCATAGGTGAAACTAATTAAATATGTGATACTATTTGTGGGGGCTACGTACGCACGAAGTGATGAGGGTCCATCTATTATGCTTATGTCCGGGTAGTATAGGACCCACTAGCATGCCTTACGTGTCGTACATGTGATCCAGCCAATAATGTTAGACTGATAATGCTATTGAATTGGTCATTAACTTCCTAAGAAGGCTAGAGTGTACCTTTCTTAATCATTTAGAAAGAGAATTGACTCCTCCGTGGATAATGGTATTCCTGATAAGGTTATATTATTGAATATTATTAAACTTGGCAAATGAATTTCGAGAAAAGATTTAAATACTATTTTTGTGACTTTTAAAAGAGAAATTTGTCATTTTACTTGAGTATTTTTTTTCCCGATGTAATCGGGGTGGACTGCTTGATTGTACATGACTGTGTGTGACCGCTTCGCAATTTACATTCCGCGAGCGGAGTGTTATTTCCCCACTCTCATGGGAGCGGGACGTACGCCACGGCGAGATTGAAACATATATTATGGTTCGGGTCGTTCGACCCTCGGCAGTGCACAGATATGATTATTATGATGGCTCAGGCCGGTTGTCCTTATCCCCTATGCGCATGCTAAATTGTTAATGATTTCATGGATTTTGAAGTGACAAGATATTTGGAGGGAAAATGAAGAAGTAATTGTTTATTTAATATATTTGGGGGAAAATTAAGTAGTAATTGTTTATTTACCTTCAGTACTTATTTGAATTACAGTTATCTTTAATGTTTACTGTTTTTATCATCCTCGTATGCCTATTACTGATATCATATCTTGTTAAGTTATTTTGTTAGACCTTAGTGAGTGTCAAGTCGACCTCTCGTCACTACCTCTCTGAGGTTAGGCGGGATACTTACTGAGTACACGTTGTTTTCGTACTCATGCTATACTTGCTGTGCATTTTGTTGCACAGGTACCTTCATAGCAATATGGCTGACTTGAAGAGTTAGACGAGATGTATCATTCGGAGATGACCCGCAGTCGGCAAAGTCTTCCTCTATGTATTGTATTTTTATTTTTATTCCTTGTCCAATTTGTAATTTCGGACAAGCTTTGTAGAATTTGTAAAATTCTTAGAAAATGCTCATGTACTTGTGTCACCCGGTTCTGGGATGTGTTTGGGATGTATTTTATAAAATGAAATACTAAACTGTCGTATTTGCTTAGCAGATTTTATTCAGTTATCGTGTAATAAAGTAAAAGGTATTGATTTAAAAAATGCTAAAACAGAAAATTTAACCTATCCATTTAATAATTGGATTTCCTGACAGTGGTGTCCGGCGCCATCACGACCTTATAGATTTTGGGTCGTGACACCAATTTCAGCCCTGTGCAACACAAATTTCTTCTTTATCTTCCCGGACA
>ML421053.1:0-11812 GCA_005239525.1 Nicotiana knightiana | reverse complement strand
GGAGAAGTAATTATTTATTTAAGATATTTGGGGGAAAATGAAGTAGTAATTGTTTATTGACTTTCATATTATTTATTTGAATTACAGGTATCTTTAATGTTTACTATTTTTTTATCTTATTCGTATGCCTATTACTGATATCATATCTTGTTAAATTATTTTGTTGGACCTTAATGAGTATCAAGTCGACCTCTCGTCACTACCTCTCTGAGGTTAGGCGGGATACTTACTGAGTACACGATGTTTTCGTACTCAGGCTACACTTGCTGTGCATTTTGTTGCACAGGTACCTTCATAGCAATATGGCTGACTTGGAGACTTAGACGAGCTGTATCACTCGGAGACGACCCGCAGTCGGCAGAGTCTTCCTCTATGTATTGTATTTTCATTTTATTCCTTGTCCAATTTGTATTTCGGACAAGCTTTGTAGAATTTTTAAAATTCTTAGAAATAGCTCTTGTACTTGTGTCACCGGGTTTGGGATGTGTTTGGGGTGTATTTCATCAAAATGGAGTATTGGACTGTTATTTCTACTTAATGGATTTTATTTAGATATTGCGTGTTAAGTGAAAGGTAATGATTTCAAAAATGCTAAAACATGAAGTTTAAATTAACCATTTAATGATTGACTTGCCTGACAGTGGTGTCCGGCGCCATCACGACCTTATAGATTTTGGGTCATGACAATATATATATATATATATATATATATATATATAACATGCTTCGTTGTACTACATTAACTACATATATAACATGTTATAATATATATTAGTGTATTCATTATTTGTATTACAAAAGTATTAACGGATTACATATATATTATTTAGATAGTAAATATAAAAGTGATTCAAAATTTTGACCGTTGTTGACCTAATAGCCGAGCAACTTTGGTCGGTAATTTTAAATAAATTTTTTTAAAATTTTATAAAATATTTTAACTAATAATATAACTATTAAAATCTTAAAATTGGGTCCACATTACCTACCAAAGTTGGTCGGTAAATGCTACCCCAGAATTAACTTACCAACTTTGGTTGGTACTTTTTAATAAAATTTCTTTAAATTTTATAAAACATTTTAAATAATAATATAACTATTAAAATTTTAAGAATTAGGTCCACAATATCGACCAAAGTTGGTTGGTAATGTGAAAGTTTCTTTGACTAAGAAAGTCTGACCAACTCGGTCAACTTGTTGACCAACTTACCGACCAACTTTGGTCGGTATTGTTTCTAAAATAAATGTAAAATATTTTTCTCCCAGTTTCCCCGACCAACGCTGGTCGGAAAATACCGGATTTCTAGTAGTGTATGGAGATAATGGAGAAGAGTAGTGGTGTTATAGGAGTTATGGACATTCACCATATTCTAATATTTCATAACACTCCCCGTTGGATGTCCATAGATAATGTGCCTCGTTAAAACCTCACTAGGAAAAAACCCTATGGGAAAAAATCTTAGTGAAGGAAAAAGAGTACACATATTTTGTAATACGCATTGTTTGCTGCCTCTTTAAAATCTTTGCTAGGAAAAACTAGTGGGATAAAACCTCAGCTAAGAAAAAAAGAGTTCAACGCGTATCTTACTCCCCCTGATGAAAATATCACTTATATTTCTTGGATATGACGAATTCCAAGCTTGTATAACAACTTCTCTAATATTAAGATCGGCAATGCCTTGTGAAAAAGTTTGTCAAATTATCACCTAAACAATTGATGAACAACGATTATGTCTGAAATAGAACTTTAGTGAAATATGCTTTATTTTGTCTCCTTCAATATTCCTTCTTTCAATTGAGCTATGCATGCAGTATCGTCTTCAATGTAATTGGAATCTTGTTGAATATCATAATATGGCAGTTCCCTTACAGACAAATAGATTATCTGAACAACGAACTATGCCCTGTATTTGTATAACCAACAAAACCTTGAAATATTTGTTAGAATAAACAAATCTATATCAATGATTCCTTTTTCAATATTACACTAATTGTATTTCAATATATCAACATAGGAGTAAAACTATATCTTGCTAGAATATTGTTATACTTATGGTTCTAGCAAGATACATTAGTGCACCAATTGCACAAGACACAAAAACAAATTATGTACGTCATGATTGGTCTAATCCACATAAGGATTTGATGAAGCTTTATTTAATAAGTTTCTTGGGAACCTTACTATGCTTCAGAACAATGTAAATCCTTCAAGGATTTTTGTTATACGCATATCAAGTTTTTCATGTATTGCCAAATTAAAATCCGAAAATGATTTCATCCACCATAGGAGAACATATCTCCATATAACTAATGTTAGGACATTTANAATCATAATAAGGATTTGATGAAGCTTTATTTAATAAGTTTCTTGGGAACCTTACTATGCTTCAGAACAATGTAAATCCTTCAAGGATTTTTGTTATACGCATATCAAGTTTTTCATGTATTGCCAAATTAAAATCCGAAAATGATTTCATCCACCATAGGAGAACATATCTCCATATAACTAATGTTAGGACATTTACAAAAAATCTTGTGCCACAAGTCGTCTTTAGGTCTATCGGCTTGATTTTTTATTTCACTTTCAGGTGTTGGAACTATCCGTCCAACTTCATATTTTTCAGGTGAAGTCAATTTTGCGTATTTTTCATTTGGCCAATCATTTATCTGTCACATTCCATGACAGATTTGAGCTCAAGATCCTCGTCAATATTAATAAAATTGAGTGCCACATTATATCAACAATATCTTCAATGATCATTTTACATCGGCTCCATCATCACACAATAAAGACATAACTTATCGAGATCTCATTATTTTCGGGTACCTGAGCCTCTTCCATGAGGTCTTATAATGTGTTATGTCATGGTTCTCTTATAAAGCACTTGCCTCCTTATTATGACCATCTTGAACATTTTCTCATCTCCTTCTTCAAGGAGCTTTATCTTTGGAACCGATTTGTCTATTACACTTCATGCATGCCATAAACTCTGTCCATCATGGACGTTATTCTATTTGGAGCATTAGCAGCTGAAATATGATATTTAGCTTTGGGTCAGCAAATGTGCCTCACAATATTTTGGAAATGAATTATCACTTGAATTTCAAGTTCACATTTTCTTGTACGAGGAACTAGATGCATCCAGAATAATTCATTCCACATATCACTTTTTCAGCTGCCCATTTTCTCCCCTAATGTTAGGATCACAAACACATTTCCCAATCTTCTTTGGGAACCCATCTTTGTGCATTGGGGTGGCATATTAAATTATATAGCACAATCATATTTCTTGATGAAAATTATTTGGTTCCTGACCCTGAACCAATTATGATAGGGAGAATTTATCATAACTTGTTGGCTAGATGCGTACAAGTGCTGTTTTATATTGAATAATAAACCTCATACTAAATTTCTATTTGGGATTTTTGTTCTCATAACCAATGGTTTAGCTTAATTGGAGGCATACAGTTTTTGCTAAACCAACTTGTATTTGAACCAGCATTGTCAAGATAAATTATCATAGTTTTTATTTTGGAACTATGCTCTAATAATTTGGGCGAGTAACCTTGCAATCAAACAGCAAGTTAATAACAAACGCACATGTGACCACAAAATAGATGCATCTATTAAAATCATATAATAGTAAACGGTCCACATGGCAGGTGACTGGTGTAACGATCCGACCGGACGTTTCGCGTTATCGGACCCTGTTCCCCTAAATGAAACTTCCCATCGCGGCATTTTATGATTTATGACTTGCAGGTACTGGTGGTCCGGGATTCGGTGGTTTTTTGAGTGCAATAGGAACAATTGGTTCCTTAAGGTTGGCATTTAAGGCCAAGTTTGACTTCGATCAACATTTTTGGGTAATAGACCCCAGAATCGAGTTTCGTCGGTTTCGGTAGCTTCGTGTGATGATTTCATACTTGGGCGTATGTTCGGATTGGGTTTCTGATGAACCGGGGGCATTTCGACGCCCAATATTGAAATAAGAAGTTCCTTAAGTTCATATTTTGGTATGGGACGTGTTTTTGTGTTATTGAGGTCCAAACGGAATTTCGAGATCGGGAATAGTTTTGTTATGTTAATTACGACTTGCTTGTAAAATTTGAGGTCATTCCGAGTTGTATAGGTCAGTTCGGCGCGTTGTGAGCAAACTCTAGAAAACTAAAAATTTTAAGTTTGGTTCTTGGGGTTTGGGGTGTGATTTTGAGTTTTAGCGTTGTTTTTGGTGTTCTGAAGGCTCGAACGAGTCTGTATTATGATTTGGGACTCGTTGGTATATTTGGATTAGGGCTCGGGTGGGCCCAGGTGCCTCCCGGTGACCTAACGAGGCCAAAAACCAGCTAAAACAATGGCTGGTGCAGCTATTGCTGGTGTGACCGCAGGTGCGGAAATCCAGGGGCCCCCCAGCCTTCGCAGGTGCGGAACCTTTTCCGCAGGGGCGGGTCCGCTGGTGCGGAAAATATTCCGCTGGTGCGATCCCCAGCTCCCTCGCCATTTTCCGCAGGTGCGGTTATTTCCTCGCTGGTGCGGGACCGCATGTGCGCTCCCTGGGTTGCAGGTGCGGAAACTCCTGTAGGCAGACCCCTTTAAATGTCTAAAATACGGGATTTTCTTCACTTTTCTCATGCACAAACTCCATTAGAGGGCCCCCAAGCTAGAGCAGCACCCCCACGACCTATATAGTGCTGAGGTGAGTAATTCCTCTCTATTTTCCTAAATCTTTACATGGAATTCAACTAGAATTGATTACTAAAACATCAAAAAATCAAGAATTGGGTAGTACAAGTTAGGGCTCTTAAGAATTTGATAAACCACCCAATGTTAGCCATGCATTCCAGAAAAATGCCGTAATTATGATCCTTAGGCTTCGGGTGAGTGATCCCTTCGAGAATTTTCGGAATCTAAGCGTGTGGGCCCGGGGTTGGATTTTTGGAATTTCTCAAGAATGTCGAATTTTGGGTAAATTAGAATAATTTCCCTACTTTGAGCATGCATTGATGTCATTAAACTATATTTGGCTAGTTGCGAGCCGTCGAGGGTAGATTTCAGTGATTCGGGCGCATCCTTGATCCGAAGGATGGTTTCGTCGCGAGGTGAGTCTCCTTTCCAACCTTGTAAGGGAAAAATATCCATATAGGTTCCTTGTTTGCTATGTATACATGTTGTGGGGGCCGCGTACGTACCAAGTGAGGAGAGTCCATACGTTGCGACTATATTGCTATGTCGGGTAGCTTTAGGACTCACGAGCATGCCACTATGTGCCTTATTTGTACATGTTATGTGTTAAGAGTTGAAATTATTGTTGAGGTGACATGAAACATTATGATTTAGATCCCAGATTGCTATCTGTGGTATTGACACAGTCCTGTTGCGTTCACTATTGAGTTGGTACACACATGTACTTGTATATATATACACACACTTGATATCAAGTCAGCACACGGGCCGCAGGTATGATGCGTGGCCGTGGGTCAGCTTATTATTATTATCGAGTCAGCACACGAGTCGCAGGGATGATGCGCGATCGTGGGATAGCTTATTATATCGAGTCAGCACACGAGTTGCATGGATGATGCGCGATCATGGGATAGCTTATGACCTAATTCCTTATGACCAACCTTATGACTCCGGCCGGTTGCTTGTCCTGGTATGTGTATGGTCACTTGAGTTTGAGTCATTTAATAAAAATTGGAGCGTCAGGTATTGGTTAAGAGAAGATTTTGGTACCTTGTTGCCCCTTTTAAGTTATTATCTGGTTTTCGTTATTTGCTATATACTTGTTGCTTACTGTTTCCCATGCCTATTGATTTAGCCATATTTCGTCATATATTATATTGTTGTACCTTAGTGAGTATCTAGTCGACCTCTCGTCACTACTCTTTCAAGTTTGGGCGGGATACTCACTGGGTACATATTTATTATGTACTCATGCTATACTTCTTCTTCTTCTTCTATACTTGACTGTACAGGTCAGGAGGCTGGAACATCTAATTATCCGACCGGTGTTAGATACTGACTTGGGCTGATTCGGCTTCGCGGTGAGCAACTCTTCCTGACGATCTCTGGCAGCACCCCGGAGTTTCCTTTTGTCATTTCCCATCTATTTCATCCAGACTATGGGATGGTGTATATATATGTTATCCTTGTATATTCAGATAGTTGCCCGTGATACTCGTGACACTAGTTCCTGGCACACATGTAGCATATATTTTGGGTTTTGGGCTGTATATTTATACATATGCTTACCTTTTGGCTCATGTATCAGACGGCTTTATTTTTATGTCACATGTTATTATCATGTTAATAATTGTTTAAAACGGGTAAACGTTGGAATATTTAATAAAATGGGAAGGGTAACACTTAGTGTAATTTATGTTGGCTTGCCTAACCCCGTTGTTGGGCGCCATCACGACCCGTGTGGGAATTTGGGTCGTGACAACTGGGCCCATATATATATCACCTTTTATACGTTCCAAAAATCAGGGAATACAATCCCAACCCCAGCTGGTATAATAATCAATTTGTCATGAGAACAAGTCGTACATGAGAATTCTCGAAGAATCTCCTAATTCTTCAATATATGCCAATGTGAATTCTCAATCATTTTTCGCATCATAATTGAAACGAGATGGTCGTCCGGTCATGCCAATTGATATTTATTTCAGTTAACATCTTATTTACTATGGCATGTGATGCTATCGTCATGTTTATATATATGTAGTACAAATAGAAGAAAAGTCGTGTAACCTTTCATATTTACCCGGTATGATTATAGTAATATGAAGATATTCAATCTTTCTTTCATTTATAGTCTCAAATGCCAATCACTTTGGCTATTATATTTGAAACTCAAAAGTTTTTTTTTGAGACTTACTATAATATCAATGTCAAGAACAATTTCATTCATCCGGATAGTAACAAATAAGTTCTTCCGGAGCTCTTAATTAATTTTGTACCACAAGATCTTTTGTCACACCATCCATATGGTGAATGTCTCCTTCACGGAGAAAATTATATCATAATAATTGTCATGGTCAAAATCCATAAGCAAAATTATTCTTTACTGTAAGTTTTGCCTTTCATAACCTTTTGTAAGGCATTATATTTAGCGTACCACATTTACACGACCAATGACATTCATATAACCTCGCAATAATGTTCATTATCTTTCTTTATTTAAAACCTCGCATAGAGGTAAGTTGTAGTATTTATTCAACCATGCATAAGCACATTATTATGCATAATCTTTATCACATATAAATTTTTACATCACTTTCAGAATGAGTCAGCATGTACAAATACTTATCACAAGTCACATTTTTGAGGAATGGACTATAATCATTTGAGCGTATCTCGTATTAACAGACTACATTGATACTTTCCCTTCACATTTGAAGGATTATTTTGAGAACTCTTATTGTTGTCCTTTGTACAATCACCGTAATGAGGACTATTATTATTTTGATCTTTGGTACACCCATGTTCATTGGTCAACAACTTATCTTCATTTAGATTTATTATGCACCCCATATCACATTCACTTCAATAATGGAGCAAATCAAGTGGGACAAACTTTATGCTTTTTCATGAAAACTATATTATTTTTCTTTAGTCATTATTATATGTAATGACCCGACCGGTTGTTTTGCTTCCTAGAACCTCGTACCCCTAAATAAGACTTCCAGTATTTTCTTTTATTGATTTATGACTTGCAAGGATGGTTGGTTCGGGAATTGGAAGAGTTTGGGTTGAAATTGGAACACTTGGTTCCTTAAGGTTGGCCTAAAAGGCCAAGTTTGACTCCGGTCAACATTTTGAGTAAACGACGTCGGAATCGGGATTTGAAGGTTCCAATAGGTTTGTATCACAATTTCGGACTTGGGTGTATGTTCGGAACGGGTTTTGAATGACCCGGATGCGTTTCGGCACAAAATAGCGGAATAAGATTCGTGAAGTTCTACAATTGTGGTTTGGAATGTGTTTCAAGATTATCGAGGTCCAAACGGAATACCGAGATTGCGAATAGTTCTGTAGTGTCATTTAAGACTTGCACGCAAAATTTGGTGTCATTCGGAGTAGTGTAAGTACGTTTCGGCGTGTTGGAAGTAGATTTAAGAACATGAAGTTCATAAGTTTGACTCAATTGGTTTTAGGGTGTGATTCTTGGTTTTAAAATTGTTTCGAGCGTTCCGTGGGTTCGAGAGAGTCCATTTTATGATTTAGGACTTGTTGGTATGTTTGAACGGGGCCTCGGGGACCCCGAATGTCATTCGGACGTCACACGAGGCGAGTCCAAGCTCAAAGTGAGCTGCTGGTGCACCAGTTCTTGTGCGACCGCACCTGCGGTTGGCCAACCGCAGGTGCGAGACCGCATGCCTTACATATGCAAACTTTGAGCGGATGTCAGGTTCCGCAGATGCGGGCCCCCTTTCGCAGGTGCGGACACCATTTTGCAAGTGCGATCCCCTGCCAGCCTTCCTCCTTTCGCAGATGCGGACTAGGGCCTGCAGAAGCGAGACCGCAGGTGTGATCCCCGCGCTGCAGGTGCGAAAATGACTGGAGGCAGTAAGGTGTTTTAAAAATGAGACTTAGGCTCATTTGGGGTCATTTATCATATCCTTGGGCGATTTAGGAGCTTCCAAAGGGGGGGGATTTAAACTTAGCATTTGAAGGTAAGTTATTCCTACTTGTTATGAGTTTAGTACTTGATTTTTGGGTAGATTAATACATAAAGATTATTGAAAATTATGGGTATAGAGTAAAACCTAGGGTTTTGATAAAAGGGGAATTTAACCACGAAAATTATTATGGAACCAAGTAAAAAAATCATATATTAATGATCCTTAGGTTATGGGTAACGACTTCCCTTAAGAATTTTTGGAATCCGAGCACGTGGGCCCAGGGGTGAATTTTGGGAATCTTGCTTTTGGGGTTGGATAATCACTTTAATAGCTAGACTATGAACTTGTAAGCCTATAATGATTGGTTTTTACGTTATTTGTATAGTTTCAGATTGTGCAGCTCCGGTTTGAGAGCATTATTGAGTTGGAAGTAGACCCGAAAATGAGGTAAATCTCTTTTTTAACCTTGTAAGAGGGAATTGTCCCCATAGGTGAAGTAATTAATTATGTGCTATTATTTGTGGGGTCTACTACTAGCTACTATGCGTAGGACTCAAAAGCATGCTTAGGGGTTATACATGAAACTTTATGGTAAATTTAACTCGCTTAGATCATGTCAAATTAGTAAATAAATTCTAATAGATGGAACAACATCTTTTGACTATTTAAGAGGTTCTAACATTTTTTGAGTACTTGCTTCTTGATAAATCCTTGATTTGCCTGCTTAATATGATTAATTGTATTGACCGTGTTGCATGTATGATCCACGAGCGGGGTAATAGATGCATCTATGATTCGCGTCGTTCGACCCTCCGGCAGTGCATATTTTTTTATTATGTTGGATCGGGTCGTACGCCCACGACATTATCTGCACATGCTATTGCGTGGTACTACTGTGACTTGAATTGCGTAATATGTCTTGGAATATAAGTTGCCAACTGAATTGACAGGAATTTATGTGCATTTTTATTTGTGGCAAAGCTCGTTATTTCTGATATTTCTGCTATTTAACATTGATATTCATGCTTAGTCACATGCTTAAGTATATTGTTTGGCCCTAGTAAGTGTCAAGTCGACCCCTAATCACTACTTCTTCGAGGTTAGATTGGATACTTACTGGGTATGAATGTTTATGTACTCATGCTACGCTTCTGTACTTTATTGTACAGGTTCTGAGGTCGGTCCATCTGGTTACCAGTCCAGAGCACGTGCTTGATTTCTGAGACAAGGGTTCCACGGTGAGCTACCTTCTCTTGATGCCATTCAGCACGTTGGAGTCTTTCCCTTTTTGCTTATTCTGTCTACTCTAGTTCGGACAGTAGGGTAGATGTATTCTTTTATTTATTCTACTAGATGCCCGTATACTTGTCACACTATTTCCTGGCATGCACATTGGTAGACTATTCTTTTGGGGATGTAATTATTTAAACTTGACTTTTTTTTTGTCATTTGCAATTTAAAGTGCCTTCGTATTTTCTTTTACATGCTTAGGAATCTAAAATAAGGTATTGTTGGAAACGTCTTTAATTGAATAAGGTGGGACTCACTTGTCAAATAGTGTTGGCTTGCCTAACTTTGGATCGGGCGCCATCGCGACCTAGAATAGAATTTGGGTTGTGAAAACATGGTATTAGAGCACTAGGTTCACGTAGGTCTCACAAGTAATGGGCAAACCTAATAGAGTCTTGCGGATCAGTACGGAGACATTTGTATTTATCTTGGGGAGGCTATAGGGTGTTAGGAAAAGTCTCTTTATTCATCTTCTATCGTGCAGTTGATGGTATACTAAATTTCATTCTCCTATTCTCTCATAGATGGTGACGACGCATACGGCTGACGTTCCGAACTCGGGAGGAGCTGCTCCCCCCGTTGCTAGAGGCAGAGGCCGGGGGAGGGCACCGGCCCGAGGTAGGGGATGAGGGCGTCCTAGAGTTGCCCCAATTGCACCACCAATAGAGGACCCTATCGTTGAGGAGCAGGGCGAGGTGCCCGTAGCAGATCCTGCCCCTGTGGGTTTCATGACAGCGCCGGGCTTTCAGGAGGTCATTGGCCGTATGATGCGGTTCATGGACACTATGACCCAGGCTGGTTTATTTCCAGCTAACTCAGACACATCTCAGGTGGGAGGGGGGAGCACAGAACCCTATTGCCTAGGCCCCAGGACATGCAGTTGCGGTTTATCAAACTCCGAGTACCCTACCCGCGGGTGGGGCCAAGCCAGTTGCAGTAGTAGTACTTGAGCCCCGACCAGTTGCAGACAGCGATCTGTAGAAGTTATTGGACAGATGGACTGGACTTCACCCTCCTGTCTTCGGGGGCGAGCATCATGAGGATGCTCAGGATTTTAATGATAGGTGCAGGGACAGACTGCACAACAGACTTCACCACTTTTTAGTTGGAGGATAGGGCCCGTAGGTGGTGGTAGTCTTATGTTCTTGGCAGACCAGCGGGGTCTCCCCCTATCATTTGGGATCAGTTCACACAGCTTTTTCTGGACAGGTATATTCCACCCTCCGAGAGGGAAGAGCTGCGGTACCAGTTCGAGCAGCTTGAGCAGGGTCAGATGTTAGTGACCGACTACGAGGTGAAGTTTTCTGAGTTGTCTCGTCATGCACTTATGATACTTCCTACTGATGCAGAGAGAGTGTGGAGGTTTATAGAAGGGTTGCATTCTGGTTTTAGGGCCAACATGTCCCGAGAGGTGGAGATGGGGACTCCTTATCAGCTAGTAGTGGAGATCGCTCACAGGATTGAGGGCTATTGATGCGAGACTAAATTGCATAGTTTAACATGTGATATACCTTACANTTGCTCGAGGACGAGCAAAGGTTTAAGTGTGGGGTCTTGATGCGAGACTAAATTGCATAGTTTAACATGTGATATACCTTACATTTTATGAGCATTAATGATAAAATTACACTTGTTATGTGCTTAATGGAGTTTATTTCATGTGTAGGTGAATTGGAAATGGAAACGGAGCTAAAGGGATGCAAATACGTCAAAAATACGCAAAAGGAGACGCCCGGGCGATAGCCGGGCGTTTGCCCCATAAAGCCTGCCCCCCCTTGGCGTTAGAGGGGCATTTACCCCATAAGGCCTGGCCCCCCCTGGCGTTAGAGGTGCGTTAGGGCCATAACGCCAGCCCCCCCTGGCGTTAGAGCCCAAACGCCAGGGGTCCCCAGTT